>JAUTCZ010044433.1:0-12241 GCA_032273805.1 Melanodrymia brightae | reverse complement strand
ACTATAACAATTTCGATGTCCAGAAACACATAGAATATACACATATTGATATTGTAAGTAATAATATGTAAGTAAATGTTAATTTTAATAATAAGAAATGATCTATTAGTATTAGCCAGCAATATGTTACAAATGGCTTAAGACGCGCACGTACAGTAACTGTTGTACTCGTCTTAAACGTCGAGGCTGTCCCTTTAATGCGTACTTTTGCGTAAAATCATTAATTTTGCCAGACAAAAGTTCAAGGACATAATCAAGCTACATGTACTACAAACGCATTGCATGGATATACATAATAATATTGATATTGAAAGAAATAAGATGTAAGTAAATATTAATTTTAATAATAAAAAAAAGGACACCATTAGCGAGAAATAGGTTACAAATAGCATTACCTGGGCACTCACGATGACATTAGTCTTAAAATTAGGCAGTGTGTCTACAAATATAAATAAACAAACAATGTTTCAGTACACGGATAAACATCTATTTTTCATCAGTTAGTTATTACTTACTTACGTGCTTATATCCAATTATAGGATCCACGCACGTCAGTCCTGGGCATGTAGGCCAGCTGTCTCGACTGTCTAGGACAGAAGTTATTTGTTTATTCCGTAAATATTCGTTTTATTATTTAATCCATTTTGTTACGATATTGCCAAACTTACATTCCTGCCGGTCTTGCGTTCCTTTTACAGCGATATATTTCGAGTAAAAATACCTTGCCACGATTGGGATTCGAACCCAGTACTTAGTAGCCTTAACCCCAAAGGGTTAACAACTCTACCTCCAAGGGCGGTACCATTCTCATTGTTTTGATCCTGTTAATTACGTAGTAATTTGTTTTAGGCACAAGCATTACAAACATGTACCTGTATTTTTTGCTTTTATCTCAGACATTCTACAACGTGAAGATGTGAAACAGAAACTGCATGGGCTAATTTGCACTATTATTTGCTACAAAATGACGTGACATATCACATTTAACTCCACATATCAATCATAATAATGGTATGTGCATATGAATGCTCGAGTTGGGGTGTAAAGATAAAGTTAGTTTGTATAACGACGCCACTGGAACACATCGATTATACATCACCGGTTATTATATATCAGACGCACGGTTATATTGACACATGGTCACAGAGGAAACCAGCTGCCGTCACATAGGCTACTCTTCTTCGAATAACAGAAAGGGGTTCTTTATGTGCAGTATCCCATAGACAGGATAGTACACACCATAAACTACTCGTGGCTGGAACGGAAAATGGCCCATAAAATGCTTTGCGCTGTGGAGGATAGATCTAACCCAGACTAGGCAATGGGTGTCTGGTGTACACTATTCCACTCTGAACACGTAACTATGTTTGATTTAGAAACTAGAGAATTGCGTATAAGTGCACAAGGCATGCATTATGCAAGTAAATAATTATTAGGACAGTGAAGATTGCATCAATAAGATGTAAGTATATTTTAATAATAATTATAAATGCTCTATTGGACAGAAACGTTATAAGTAGCATTAGATGCGCACTTATGGTTAAATCAATCTTCAAACCCAGAACTGTGTCTTTAACATACTAGTATCGGATGGCATCCATCTTCAAACTCGGAGTGTCTCTTTAAAGTTTACTATATACATGTATATAAATAGACCTGGTGTTCAAATCGTCTGCTTCTCAGTGTTGTAGGAAGATGACAAAAAGGCGGGAATTGTATGGTAAAAATACCAACAACTTGGACTTAAAAGTATAAAACTTGGGGGTGGGGGTGGGGGGTGATTATCACATGCCCCCTTGCTCCACCACTTCCTACCTTACTGCCTTCATATAACACCACCTGTGTATAAAGACTACATAAACTCACTTCAGATATAATCTTATGCTAATGTAATACAATATTCGAAATGGATCACCGCAAAGTGTTTTATCCAACAGAAACAGACAAATTAATATTTATGTAAATATTTATTGTTTCAGCACCAAATACATTTATGGATAAGGTGATATGATATAAATAACATTATTATATGTACATACAAAATAAATTACGTGTTGAAAGAATTGTACAAATGATTATGACGAAGTTTGGGAATATTTCTAATGATATGCTTCTATACAGACAGACATATACGCACAACCTGACAGACATTCGCTACAAAAGCGATTCAGTTCCTACAGCAGTCACGATTCTGTTATAAATATAATGTATTCATAAATTCTCACAAATAATAAACCGGTAGGTACATTGAAAAGCGATGTCTGTGTTTGAAAAAAAAAATCCAAGAAAACAGCAATGCACAGTGATAACAATGAGATGATAATGTTTATATGATGATCACTAGATGATTGCTAGATGATAACACGAACATTTGAACAAATTCTAATTTGGATTCTCAGAGATGTAGAATAATGTCTGTTCTTTTTCACAGCGACACAGATATCTACATAAATATATTGTTTACACTGTTAGGGGACTTTGAAATGTGATCTCATATCGCTAGTCTTACACCTTTACCCTTCCACGTTATCTCATTCTCCTATGACTAGAACTCTTTTCTCCTTATTCTGATTCTTCCAGCGACCTGATCACAACGTTCAGACAAATAAATGCAATCTACACATTCTCGTGTCTGTATTGTCGACAAAATGTGAATATGACGTCACACATCATTTAGTCCGGCACTACCGTACCACGTGACGCATTCTCGCCAATCAGCGAGATGTGTTCTTGCGCTCTTTGGTCTCTCGATTGTTCACAGAAATCACAAGTTCACACTATTGTTGCACATGTACCCGTAAAATTGAGAGCAGCAATGTCAAACGAGTGTACAATTTACACATCATTTAAAAGCCATAGCTACGAAATCATTTTTTTTTTATATAAAAAGCACGACAAACACATATAAGATGGACGTGAAGTTAGCAAAACATACGGCCCACAGATGAGCCGCAACTAACACAAAATACATTTTTCGAGATTCACGGGATATGGCAACGGCCTTTTGTGATGAAAAAATACTTTAAGCAGTCAATAAATTAAGCACGGAACACACAAATAGTTTTTCTCATTCACACAGGTCACTTGTCTGTTTGTTTCACAGTTGTCTTTTTTTAATTATCTAAGCGACATGACTTCGTCGAGGAAGAAACTCAAGTTCGTGGAAATTGTCCTTTAACCTGTACTTCATATTCACATCACGAAATGGCGGTAAAATCTCGTGTCCATAAAAACTCGTGTCTGGAGCGGTTTCCTCTCCTGGTAAGAGTTCAATATCGAAACTGTTGACGATGTTCATCAAAAACCATTTTGTCTGAAGCATAGCGTATCTCTTTCCTGGACACAATGACCCAAATGCGATCAGCGGGTTTTTCAGTTCCTTTCCATTTTTGTAGAATTTGGCGTCAACAAAGCGATCGTACTTGAAGACCTGTTAAAGAGGAAACAAAACAACATGAGCGAATGGAGACATTACACAAAATATGTACACAGACAACCGACAACTTATGTTTTCCTAAAACGCAGCCACTGTTTTATCTGAAAAGACCATTTGGTGAACTTTTAACAATACGCCATAGCCTGTTTAGAGTCTTGATGCTAGTTACTTGTGTCTTTCTGGAAGAGTCTGCGGGAAAACAATCGGCCAGGCTAAAAGCGCGCAGTGGACCTTTAATTGTGTGAGGAACACCTTTACCAATAAACTTTTCGTGCCATCGCGCCAAACTTTGCTAAATCATATTTGCAGACGCGGCTCTCGTTTCTGTTTCTTTATTATCGACATGCACTGGCCATTCATGTAACATACGTGACTTTTGCTCTCGTTTGTGATCCTTTCCCTTTCCTTGTGGCTAATCAAACCAAGGCTGGGTCACGTGCAACAATACAAAAAGCGGTTCCGCAGAACGTGACACTTCCGCTTTTAGCCAATATCCGTTTTGTTACTTTAATTACACAATAGAGGCTGTCCGCAAACAACACCTATTTACTAAAGCATAATTCGCCTATTGGGGTGTTAAACATAACTTAAGTCATAATTGAACATGATCTAACGTAACAAAAACAAAATAATTAACTGCTTAAAAAAGAAATATTGTTTCGTCAAATATTATGATAGAGTGGTTGGGACATATTTATAAACGATGTAATGTGTTTCATGTGAAGAATTGAAATAATAAAAATATAAATTGCCGCAGGGTTTAATTATTCGAATGCCTTGTGTGGAGCAGTTTTCATTGTATAGATTTTAGAAAGATATGGTTTTAACAACAATGCTGCAGCATAGTGATTAATGATCACCGACTATTGTATGTCACTGTTTGGAATTGGAAAACCATGAAGGGTATACTGAGCAGGATCGAGCCTTAGACTTCACCCAATTGAGGCGGACACTCTAGCGCTGAGCTAAATCCCCATCCGGACTGAATTTAATACATACATTGCCAATAATAGGTTATTCAACAAGAGTTTATGTTCAAAAATATATTGGAACTGACAAATTTACAGTGTAATTTTGTTATGCATTTTAAATGATTGAAGCGTGGTACACACCTCAGGATCCTCGAATATCTCTGGGTCCAAGTGAATGCAAGGCGGGTAGATAGCTACTTTATCTCCACGACGACAGCTGTACGTTTTGCCGCTGTCCAGAGTGAAGTCTGCATCATCGACAATCTCCCTGACCATGAACACACCACTGGTCAGTCGCATCGTTTCCTTGATTATACTGTCTGTGGAAAACAATTTAAAATTTCGTCATATACACGTCTCTTTCCAACACGGAAGCCATACAAATTTCAATTATATCCATTTAAAATAACTGATGCTAATAATTGATTAACTCCCGAGATTAATTATTAATGCTATCGTATGTCCGCATCGAATTCTATTTTTATAATGTTTTTGACTGATAGAGCATTTCATATTAGTAAATTACATCCTTTAGCTTATAAAATCGATATAAGTATGTATATCCTGTCTTTCAGGTCATCCACATGTTAATAGTAGCTTAATGTATACGTTTTTTTTACTAAAATAATTTGTATCATGAATAGTAAATTATTGTATGCAAAAGTCCAACGACCATGCTATTAATTAGATATACATATACTAGTTTATGTATTGATATCGTAAGTAATAAAATGTATAACTTTAATGTTAACTTTAATAAATAAAAATGGTATACGAATAACATTAGATACGCTCATAAAATTTCTTGTGGCATCCGTCTTAAAGCTTGGGATTGTGCTTTTACTTAGTAAACAGCACAAGACAATACAGGTGGACAGATTCACAAACAAGCAAGCACTCGGCCGCTAGTCACCATATCTGAATTATACTGTTGTGATCAACAATCTACCAGTCCAATTTTAAACAGATATTTATATTTCACAGTGCCAAATGAAACGCACATTTTCTTATTATAATGAGCTTAACAAATATAAATGATACACTAGTATGTCTATAAACCAATTATATTAAGCAGTTGATAGAAATTAGTTGATGTAAACTTAAAGAGCTTTATAGAAAACGTGTTTCAATACAGCTAGTAGTATTATTTAGTACGTACCTAGGATGGGAAGATGATCGATTTCTTCGAGAGTGAAGCACGGGGATTCATTGTCGTCCAGCTTCTGCTGTACCTCGTCGGCTACCTCTTTGCACAGAGCTGCGTACGTTTCTTTATTTTTCACGATGTAGTAAGCGCACCAGAATGCCGCTCTGAACGTGTTGTAGTTGACGTGCAGAAAGACCAAGTTGTGGCCTACAATGTCTTGCTCGGTTTGGTCGTTCTCCTTCATGAACTGAGTGGAAAACTTGATGTAGTCGGACACTCCGCGCCTATTCATCATCTCTGTGGAGTTGGGCACGTGGCAGAGCACCTTGAGAGCTTCGAGAGCCTTAGGGAACCACTTGACTCCAATTCCGAGCCACATGTAGTTGAAATATTTGTGGAAGATGTCAAAGTTCTTGTGGAACACCTGTGGGTGGAATTCTTCGGCGGCTGGGCCGTGTCCGAATATGGTGTAGAATAAAGCCGAGAACAGAGTCTTTGCGGTGAAGTTGCGCAGACCGTCTTGTCCCCACTGGTCGCCAACCGTCTTCATTTCGTTTCCATTCACGTCCACGCTCGTAACTTGTTTGAATGCATCCTTCAAGTTATCCGAGAAGTTCTTTAAGCCGATGTACAGATAGCGGCCATTTACTTTCTTTCCGGCTTCGCTAAGCATCTTTCGGGCGTCCACCAACTCGTAACTAAAGATGTTGTGGTTCACCTGTCGCTGGATCGGGTCGAAGTCAAACTTTCTTTCTTTGGAGAATTGTTCGTAAGAGTGCGCATCAGCCACGATTGTCAAGTATTGGTTGAGTAGCCGTATTGTGAAGATATCACCGAATGTCTTCTGACACTTGTGTAGAAATTTGACTGCATTTTTGCCGAAGTCGATGCCGTTACCTAACAGTAGGTTTCCTGGTACAAGAGGCGGTTCGTTTTCTCGTCTGAAATTACATTAAAACAAAATACATTAACTACTAGACATTGAAATACGAATATTACAGAAGTGGTAAATAATTATGACAAAATGAAAATTTAATACTTCTATTAATATTATTATCATAACATATCTTGGAAAACAACATAAACAATTATATTGCTGTAATATATATTTGTTAAAGTTAACTTTAATTAAAATAATTGCAAATGAAACTTAAGCAAAACAAAATTAATGTGTTTTAATAGCCATATTAAAATAATATGTTGTGAACTAACCCAATCCTCTAAAAGTACAGTAAATCACCCTAGACACACTTGAAAGATTTGATACACGTAAAGAAAATTTATTACGTACTAATATATTATTATTATTATTATTATTATTGCATACATGATTTCATATTCTCGCCACGTTTTTACCTACACCTTTAATCGCGCACTCTATACATTTATATTATACAAGTAACCTTTGTACGTGGGAAGTGGGTTGGGTACAAATCCAGGTAATTAAAGACAGACAAGGTAAACTTCTCATCGACTGTATCTGGATGGAGATTGAAACCGGCGAGAAAGACTCGGCTAAACTTGGACGCGTGAAGCAGCGTAGATACTGTAAAGCTAATAAACGTCCACATTTTTGAAAGTCGGTGGGGGCCGAAGCCAATTGACTTGACGATATAGAGCCTTATCTAATCGTACAGTTACTCTCGCTAAAAGATCCTTGTAGCCACTTCGTGTACACAAGTCTCTGTCTGGGCCAGGATTATTTTCAGTCAAAATGTACACAGATTTAAATATTTATAGCCGAGAATGCTAACGTAATGTGAAGACTGCATACTGTATTAGACTAAGCACGTCATATACTACTCCAAATAAAGCGAATCGTATTTTATAGCATTGTACGCAACAAGCCGAAACTTTTTTAATTAGTATACAGAAATGAGCCATTGTTTTAACGCTCTGTTTAGAGTTGTCGCCCTTACTGACATATAATAATTACTATCGATCGCTTTTACAGCGCTAAATCCTTTTTAGCACATAATTAACAGTTATATTTTTAATATCCATATTAATGCTTCTAGATCATTTATATTAACAAATGTCCGACTTCCTTTTGACTTCGTGAAAATAGATGTATGGTATTTTAAAATGCTTTTAACCAATTGGTTGTTTACCACTGCGTGAATTTAAAGCTCCACGCAATAACAAAACAACAAATAAAGTTTTGTTTGTCAAAGGCTACTTAAACGAAATGAATATATACGAGATGATTCACTATTTAGCTTTAATAATTATTTTGTTACCCACATTGCAAATTCGTTTAATATCCAACTATTGACAACCGAATACAAGATGTGTACGCATTTGGTTTTTGTTCTTTTTATTATTTCAACATTATAGTACAGACGTTACAAATCATATGGCTACATACATGTATAGAGAGTGGGGTGGGGGTTGAATAATTGTGTGTACAACAACAGATACCTCGCGAATTAATTCAATAAAAAAAAATCCAGATTAAAAAAAAATCTATTTACCTTCGTCTATATAAGTATTTGACGTAAGCCACGGTGAGTCCAACTGTTGCAGCGGCCAGGTAGAAAGTTACAGCAACCATGGTGCGGAGGTGTACAGAATCGTAGTGGTAGACTTAATATCCAATAATCCAATTTCACTTACAGGCGTTAATTTCTCCAATTCTTTGATTTCACCACTGAAAAATAGAATATGAATACAAAATTAACATTATTGAAAAAAAAGGTATAATATTTACACCCTAATGGCTAGGCGCGGATCCAGAATTTGTTAATAGGGTGAGGGGTGGGCTATAGAATTTAGAAATATAGGGAGGAAGCATTTTTTATAAAATCGAGAAATACATGCTGAAAAAAAAAGGAATTTTACAATTTATGTAAACGAGCATCCAAGGTAAATTTCCCCATCCATGGTTCGCGCATGATCGCCATAGAGTGATTTTAAAACCAGTGCGTATAATAGCAGGTTCCCACATTTCACAATGGAATATTACCGACACCGCGGCCAAGTATTTCATAGGAATTCCAATTACGATAATAAAAAACGGTGGGTTATATGATTGTGACACGAGGGATAAACAGTTGTCACTGTATCGTGGCTAAATACTAACCCCTATCCTTTAGACAGAGATGTCTTTTAAAGTGTTACAATCAAACTGCTATAGTTTATGTACATGCTGTTTATTGATCTAATGAATGGACGAAGCTATGAATGGACGTGCCTCTTGCTATATATGTAGATTCGCTTTGGCGTCACAAGACCGTTTAATCAATACCGGCATGTCGCTGGTTCACCTGAAACGCGGACACTGATAAGCGTTAATCACATTTTCTGAAATATACTTGTTATGATGTCAGTGGCGAGAAATAGACACAGCCCTGGAAATTTCTCGCGCTGATGTAATCCCGAACTAAATTACAAGAAGTAACACGTATACCCGACAAATGTCGTTTCGTTGAGAAATAGTATAGGGCGTAGTTTGCATGAACTTAACACTACATTAATAGCATTCACGGCATTCAAATTTTAAAAAATACATTAATTATCTTATTGGTTCCTAAATTGGTATCAAAGGTACTTTTATGATAATAGTTCCAAACAGCCAAAGGTACTTCTATAATAAAGTTTCAAGCCGCCAAAGGTACTTCTATGATACTAGTTTGAAATAGCCGAAGGTACTTTTATAATAATAGTTAAAAACAGATTTATGTTGATTGTTTTAACGTTATAATTACATGAGAAGTAATGAAGGTGAGGAAATGTGTTTTACGCGGCTTCAACGAAGTGAGTCACTCCTCTGTTTGACAGTTGTGCGGTTTGACAAGTCGCCGATGACAGAAAGCTGTGGATGTGCATGTTAGCGGAACACGTGCTCTCGTTTTGATTGTCGGTGAACACGAATGATGACCCTATAACAGTCGACCCCGGTGAATGATTAATTTTGACAGATTATGACATCCAGGTGTGTGTATTGCTGACTTTACGGACACCGGCATCGCTGGGACAGAAGACAGTGGAAAATCCCGAGACAACGTCGCCGGCCGGCGTGGTAACCAAGTCAGTATAGACGGCGGCGGTTTTGAGAAGAAACCCGTATAGTAAATGGTTGAATAAAGAATGTTTAGATTATAGAATTAGCGAACAGCTGACACTGTTCATGAAAGGCCGAACGAACGAACGAACGAGCGAGCGAGCGAGCCAGTGTGGTGTGACTCATGTTGTCCCCGTCTCGCTCAGACAACGTGAACACAAACATGACATTATTCGACAAAACACACTTGAAATAGTATAGTCGATATAACACAACGTAATAAATACCCTCTATAAGTCTAGAGTTTTAGAGATCCGTACTTGTCATTGTCCGTAATATTTAAACTCTTCCACGCAACAAGGAAATGAAAGTTCCACGTGTTGCCGATAAGTCAGTGAGGAAAAATATGGTATTCTGTCTCTGTAAATTATCCAGCTTGTTTTAAAAGCACTGAAATGTATTGACATGTTCCAGTATGGGCCTACAATATATGAAAAATACAAAATAAGTCTAATACTTACATTATAAAGCTGCTAAAACCAAGAGCGATTCTCAGATTGTATGTTCTGATTAGGGTAATGTCAACTCTATTTATACACAGGAGGGCGGGCTTCGCGAGTGTCAATCAATCGCTGCTGCCACGAATCATATCCAGTGTTATCCACCCACAAAACCGGAACGGGGCAAGCCTAGTCGCTGTCGGAATCTAGAAGTTAATTGTAGATCAAAAATGATTCTTTTTTTTTACATCTGTCTGGTTGAGACTTTGCTCACAGATATACGACCAAGGGCTGCCATCTCGCGATATGTAATACTCGCAAACAGACTAGCGACTAGCGGCTAGCTTTTGATTGATTATAAATAGTTGATTGTAAAGTTAATATATTATTCTACGAAGGCAACAGTGAAAGAAATATATATTTTCTCACTTGACAGTCTTCGCTGTCGCTAATAAAACAGATTATTTGATGAGGAAAATATTGCTGAAAGAGTATTATTAGCATTATTATTATTATTATTAAGTAGGCGTAACAAATTAAGTAATTTTATACGGTTGATTATTAAAATGTGGAGCGCCGCAGCGTTACCGTGTCTACAGTTTAGGTCGAGGCGACTAACGGTTATCATGTTTGGCTAATTGCGGCCAACTTTAATTAGGAAGGGGCGGAAACGCGGAAGACTATTAAGGTGCAGAATCATAGTACATGATACAGGTTTACAAAAAACGAGACAAGACACGGGGTTGGGCTTTGTCAAAACACCGGTACCCAACGCGGGGTACCGGAAAAGAAGAACCATGGTTACTTATAGCGTGGCGGCACCAAAACAGAGGGCTCGGCACTCAGAAAGTATAATATTATACGTTAGTAATGAAGTCCTATAGTCAATTAGAACGTCAGACGAGTTGGCGTTTTGTACAGAATACCCACACTGGAAGCTCGCACCAATATCGCCACACTGTCTGCTGGGCAATACTATTTATTTCTACACAAATCCGGAATTTTTCAAGACCACTTCAACTTTTCATATACTATTATATATATACAAAATTATTAAATCAATGTACGTACACATTTGAACCTTTTTGTTGCATTTATGTAACATTCCTAAATAACCAGCAATGTTATATTTCTATTTTCTATAAAAAAATCTCAACACGAATGGACATTTATTTTTATAAGCAACACTATTGTAAACGTATTATAAGCGTTTGATAACTATTTGAGAAAGTTAATATCTTCTGTCCACAAGGGCCATTGAGCTTTATATGTCCAGCAATACAAATACTATTATTATACGTGTACATGTACATGCTTACGTATATGTATTAGTATGTACACACTGTACTAATATTTGCAAAGATATGCTAATTTAATACTCGAATATGTCCAGTGAATCTAATAGTACCTACACTTACTGTCTTTACTTAGTATATTCCGAAAGATTACTTATTTATTGTCAACCACCATCTTGTCATGTGCATATTGACCAAATATTTATGTATTCCTCATGCCGTTGCATAGGTGCAAATAAATCTTGTTGTGACAAAATATGTTAGTTCTGAAAGTAGGCCATTCATGCCTCTACGGGGTGGAACTTTTATAAGCGTGGGGTTGATGAAGTTGACCTAAAATTGTCTTTAAAAAATAAGTTTTTGTTCTGGAAAATGAAAAAAGAAAGTAACGTTTGTTTTATTTAACGACGCCACTAGAAACACATCGATTATAAATCAGCGGTTATTGGACTTCATAGACTATAGCTATTATGGAGTCTGCATCCCTTGCTAACCACACTGGTTTACCTGTATTTGCCAATGTTTGAAACTCACTTCTACGATTAATAAATAAATAGCACACTAATCCATAGCATGACAAGACCGTCGGGAGCCACCCGAAGATAGGCGATGAGGCTATGACCCCACTCACAACTAATATTTTGTTTTATCTACAGGTGTATATGAAATATTTTGTACAGAATTTATTTTCATCTATAACTTATTTGATATTATTTCTAACATGTGGCCCCACCAGTTTAAGTTACTTCTACCACTTTATTATTCCATGTTGTAGGACTATGCACAATGGACTCCGACATTGTACGGGTAGATTTGACATAACTCGTGTATAACACAGCGATACAATGTAAGTTTTGTTGTCTACAAACCACATCTGATCTTAAAATGA
>JAUTCZ010044422.1:0-12241 GCA_032273805.1 Melanodrymia brightae | reverse complement strand
GTCATGTATGTCAATTATGTACTTATATTGTCCTCTTGTTGCACATTGTAATGTGCCTGAGTGTTGTTAAATAAACTAAAACTAAATACCCATGTCGATCTAGTAATATGACCGTACCTGCAAATAACAACATCAATATTAAACAAAATTTGCGCAAATGAAAGGCGCAATTATTTTGGGTAAGTGCGTTAACTTTTAAAAGATTACTATACAGTCAAACCTATCTTACGCGGCCATCTAATGGAGTAGCAAAAACTGGCCTCTTAAGACAGGTGACTGCTTAATACAGGTCATAATGCACTAACATTGATGATTTGGGAGAATGTTATGGTGACCCTTTAAGGCAGGTGGCTGCTTAATACAGGTGGCCGCTCAAGCAGGTTTTTACTGTACATACATCTTTAGAATCGTATTAAATCAGTTCAACCAATCAATATCGTAATCCTGTATTACGAGAAGACGGGATTGAAGGAAAAAACGTTACAGGTAATGTGAGAATGTATGTATTATTCACATTTAGACTGGTGGTAAAACCACTAGCAGGTCACATTATTTTATTAAATCTACTATCGTAAGAAAATCCGCATATCTGACATTACAAATTACAATTTATGAGTCAAAACTACAAAAAATGTATTACCTCCGTAATACTTGCTTCTTCAATGATTTCAATGTATTTCTTTTTCATCGTTGTTGTTCCAATGGCCACGAACGTGTAAGGTACGGCTTCCAAAGTGATAATGGGTTCTGCCTGTAAATATATTATGATAATTATTCTATTCTGAAGATAAATATTCTCTTTTTATATGAAAATCATAGACTATTTAGCTTTAAAAAAAATAGACGATTATACCTTTGTTTGTGGTCAGACGAAAATTAGGTTTTCAATTTCATTAAATATTTAATTTCTCAATCAATTCAATTTTTACCTAGTTGTTTTTGCAAAGTAATAATAGATATGATAAAGGTGTATACTTAATATTTCATAAAACAATATTATTGAAAAACATTGAGTACATGTATCAAAGTGACGGCATGGTATACAATGGTATGAATGTGGTTAAGGAACATGCGAGTACCTGGACTGGTGGTGCGATTGCAGTGATCAGTTTGTGTGAAATCATGTTGTAGGTGATATTGGCTGCTGCTAGTGTCTTCACATGGGTTCTGAGGTGGAATGCGGTTCCGACCTTAGCAACAAAAGCATCAATGTGCATTGAACCACGGATTTCCACGACAGCACTAGAGAAAAATATAGAAAATCAATTAGCCATAATATCAGTAAGCGCCTTAGACTTCCATGCACAAACTAGTGGCATAAATCAGTAGCAAAACTAAACAAATAGTGTCTAATCACGTCATGATGTTATGAACAATTATAATATCAATATTACGTGCAGCAGTGGTGAACAGTTACATATTTATGATTAGTGTTTCATAAGCCTATTACATTTTTTAATGATAAAACAAATGTTATACTGGCGTGGTGGTATCATTTTATATTTTGCCTGTAAATGATATCATATGACACTTAAAATACTACTTTTAATATTTATATTGCACTGTCGTGTTCTTTTTATAATTCATCACATTATGTTCCTTTAATTCTAGGTTATAAAATTTTTTGGAACAACTATGGTATTGAAAAATAATAGTCGGCCAACAAATTCAAAATTACAGTCAAACCTGTCTTAAGCAGCCACCTAAGGGAGTAACAAAAAGTGGCCTCTTCAGACAGGTGGCTGCTTAATACAGGTCATAATGCACTAACATTGATGATTGGGTAGAATATTATGGTGACCCTTTAAGACAGGTGGCTGCTTAATACAGGTGCCCGCTCAAGCAGGTTTGACTGTATAATAATATTAACATATTGAGCTCATACTAAAATATCAAAGTGATATCAAGTTCTGAAAGAGATACCTTGGAGTCAGATTAATCATTGCCATTGCTTCCACTGGAGCTTCTCCAGACCTCTTTGTTTCGAAGATTGAAGGATTGACCTTGACGGAAACTGATCCATTAATTCTGAATGCGGTGGCAATAGACATGACCATTGTGACTGGAAGACCGGCTTCTGTTGGAAAAATGATCTGGACGTCTCCAAGCATCAGATTGTCTCGTACATCTACGGGTTGTGTAATCATCCACTTGTGCTCGTCAAAGGTAGTTGTCAGTTTAGCTGCAAAACAATGCATTGGTGGGTCGAAGTGATCATCCATACATTAATCCAAATATGATTTTAATAATACAAAGATATGGGCGGCAGAGAAAATCCGCTGCTGCCACATAGGAGACTCATACCAAATACAAACAAGGCATCTTTTAAATGTACATTCCCACAGATAGGATAGCACCTACCACGGCCTTTAATGGACAAGTCGTGGATCACTGGTTGGAATGCAAAAGGAGGATCGATCAACAGAACCCCAGGCGGGCGTTATTATGCTGAGCTGTCGTCTTGACAAACTTTATGTGGGGAACATTATTGTTTTCTCGAAATACATGTAAATAACTTCAATTACCAAATAATGGTTCTTGCTTAATCATTTGAACTATTTTTGATCTTAGTCATTCTACTAAGTTGCAACAAGTTGTTAGATGTTAAATTAGTATCTAGTAGTAAAAGTTAACAATGATAATTTTGAATTTTTTTACATTTTAAAAAAAAACATTATTGTCCCCAGAAACAGTGTGATAACGTCAATTATTATGCATGAACGTGTTAATATTATCACATACGTTAATATTGTAGCATGACCATTTGTAATGTTAAATATACAAAGTAATATACCTTTGTTGATAATGTTCAACATGGCTTCATCGAGAGAAAAGAATCGCATTTCATGGCCAAACAGTTTAATGAATGCATGTCCAGTTGGGATCGGAAGTTGGCGTATGGTTACTGCCAGCTGTAAAAACAAACATGAGTATAATGATTAAGTTGCTGTCAGAGTGACGTCTATTGTTCTAAGTTGTTGAATGTCATGTATTATAAACAAAACATGACAAATTAATACGTATTAGAAAGAAAAATAAAGTGTTTCATATATTTTTCAAAATATATCAGTTCTCGGATTTGACATTCGTTTAATACTATTGTTGTTTCATCAGTGAATCGAGAATGATTCATCATCGCCCACACTGCTTCAATACGAAATTAACAACATCTAATTAGATATGACATAATGTTAAAATATAGCATGTATTGCGGTAGTTTCTCGTGGCAAGTCAAACAAGTACGTTTATAACAATACCTTCAGCGGTAATAGAACATGAAGAAAGGTGGGGATGGGGTGGGGGCGCACATGTGTGATATTATTATTTTAATATATTATGGCCAAAAGTACATGCACATATCCCCTTGCCCCATCTCTTTTCTACGCCACTGAACTTTTCTCTGCAGTTTAGACACTAGAATGACAATAAAAACGGTTTTGAAAATGCATGGTGTTTAAACTGTCATTGACGCCTAGTATTTATTTTAAGACCATTGTATACAACAACTACCTTTTTAATAATTTCGTCAATCTTCTGTTTTCCTGTAACACTTCGTGGAGATCTGAGAATGTCCAGAATGGATTTCTTCATGGTCAGGATGCCAGTTGGTCCAATCAGCTTATCAACCACTGCTTCAATGCCTTCTGTGTGATATCCGATCTGAAAAAAGAAAGTTAGTCAACTCTGTGCAGATCATATAGGCTATAGCCATAGACGATAGGCAAGCTCCATACATTACTCTTAATGAAGATAAAACGATCAAGTTTAATGACACCACTGGAACACATTGATTATTAATCAGCTGCTATTGGTGTCAAACGCACGATTATATCGACATTTGGTCACAGAGGAAAAGCTGCCGCCTCATAGGCTACTCTTCTAAGAATAACAGCAAGGATATTTTATGTGCACTTCCCCACAGACAGGATAGCACACACCACAGCCTTTGATGGACCAGTGGTAGTGGTGGATCACTGGTTGGAATGGGACAACTCAACGGGAGGTTCTTGTGCTGCGCTACTTCCCGCTCCTATTTAATGAAGAATACAAACAATAATGATGGGCTTTGTCATAAAATATCGCAGGTTTAATTTGTGCAGCTTCTATGAAATGTGCTTAAAATTAAATTGTTCCTGTTTCTGATCTTATATTAGAACTTACCTCGAATACGTTCGTGGACACGCCCAAGGCTTGCATATTGTATATGACGCTGAAAGATGCTGGCAGTATTGAGGAAGGTGTTCCAATTGTAGCAACATCCAGGAATCCAAATAGTTTGAGATCATCTGAAAAATAGTATTTAATATAATTATGCTGAATAAATGTATTAAAATCTATTACTAACGCTACTGAGCATAGGAACTTAGAAGTGACGCAAATTATATATGTTTCTATTATGAAACAAATTAGTCTAAAGATGTTGTTTACTGTAATAATAAACAAAGTCGTTGAAGAGTACATGCATGCTATTATATATAAAACCAACAGTTTTATGGAAGCAATTTCCTTGCACATATCCATTGAAATCGGTATTTCGTGTCCTTCATAGGAGACAGTTTCCTAGAAGTATATGTCAATAGTAAAATGCGAGGATTTTTTTAAAGTTGGGCCTTAGCACCCTCTCGTGCTTTATGTTCCGACGGCCGTTGTGAGTGAAATACTCACAAGTAAGTCTGTTAATTGTTTTCTGATATAGATACAAAATGTGGATAAAAACGATTAAAAGTGAGAATGCAATTTAATCCTGTTAGATACTTCCAAGCTTAAATGGGTCGCTTTCAGCACAAACGTATTAACGTTTAAAGGAATTAAATCAGATTCCTAACTAATGAAGATTGTGTAGGATATTGCCAAACGAGCAGGATACGCACCATTATGAGTTGTCACAATGCGTTTGAACATAGAATGGAGGTAGCCCGGTTCGATCTTGGGTGTATACTGGAGGGCAATGGCGCAGTTCTTTGTGCTGAAAATAATGACATATAAAACTAAAATATTCCCAGGGTAGTGGATAGACATTGCATGAGAAGCCTAATAAATACACATGAAAAAGTTAATTGTCATTTGCACAGTTGTCTAATGTCATATTAGTTACTAACGTCGTGGATATCTAATATGCCTTACAGAAATTAAAATATTGCATAATATAGTATAAATTTCAGCTTAATATTTTAAAACATTTCCGTGATGTATTTTCTTAATTGTGCTTTCTAGTTTAGCTATACTTTGAAGTATCTATTGGATTCTGCTTTGTACCTAGATACGATTTGTGACGTGATAATGATTTTGTCGTTTTAAAATCAACATTTTGTTTTCGTTTCTGTTGTTAGGCACATATACGTTCCGTTCATAGTGCCATACTATTGACGTCTTCAATGTCCAAACACTAAGTGTTCTCTCTTATTACAGCAACTTACTGCAGTTGGAAACAAGGATGAGTGCAGTTTGCCATGCTCTCCATGTACGTGTAGATGTAAGATGCCACTTGAAGGTCCTTCTCGTGGGGCAGGAATTTTGCAATGGATTCTACAACCCACATTTCTGGTTTCGTCTCCATTGCAATCGTGAATGCGGCGATCCTGATAGGAGCCGTTACCATCGTGTCCACGATAATAGGGCGAACGATTTCTCTAACCTGCAAGTTTAGTCATTTATTGAAATGAACAAAATTGTTATCAATCCATTAATATCAACATACTTATTGCAAAATAAATTATAACAAATTTAAACTATAATGATTATCAAAGTTAAATTACTTTACTTTTGGATGCTTTGTTCAAATTGATCTTCAACTATAACTCAAGTCATTACAATACATACAATAGGTTCAGAGTTGATTTCAAACAGTTCTATTAACTTTAATATCTGATACAATCGTTTTCCGTGTGTTTGCTCACTATCTATAATATTACCAAAATAGGGTATCTGGTGGCAATCCTTCTCAGAGCAAAGATGGCGTTCACACGAACAATCAGTGGCATCTGTGCATTGAAAATAACTTCTTCGACGTGCGGCAAAGTTTCCTTAAGACCAGCGTTACCGATCATCTTCAGTGCCAACAGCTTCTCGGTTGGTTGAACCTTTGCCAACTGATTCCTGGCAAGCTGAAGTGCAATTATCAAATATTATAACATGTATGAACTGCATATTGTATCAAATCGTTTATCATCAACAATTGAAAGACAGGACCAATGTTACCTTATCGGTTTTAACTTTCATCTAAATTACCTCGATGTTTCCAATTTCACGATCTCACTAAGCATGTGTGTGTGCTTGGAAATAAATTCACTATGCATTAGGTACAAACAGACCACTGTGGTCCACATAATACCAGGCCAGAAGTCAAGATACAGCAGGGCTTGGTCGTATTAATAGTCTGGTCTAGTCTAACATTTGTTTAGGGTGCACATGTCCACCAAAGGGTCATGCTCCCCCTCCAGCCCCACCCCCACCCTGGGCACAATCTGCTACCAAGTACAAATAGCAAAATCTTAATAGATTTTTAGATTTAACCTGTGGTGGTTTTTTTAACAATTGATCCCACGGGGTCTTAGTTCGACCTGCCTGCATGGCTCACCCATGTCTACGAACCAAAATACTGAATTTAACCATTACAACTAGAAGACGATATCAATTAAAGTTCTCTTACTTCGACCACTTGTCTTGCAATCTGTGTGTACAGAGTGTTAAGCTGAGCTTCTGTCTCCTCAATGGCTGACTTCATCATGTGCAGATCCTTCTTTGACTTCTCTGTGCCTTGCTGGATGATCTCCTCCACGACTGGAATCTGCTTCATGATCTTCGTGATCTCCATGTGGTAGTCAACCACCATTTTGTTGGTGATCACACCAATGCTCAGAAAGACGGCTCTCTTCCATTGGACATTCATGGTCATAGTTGGACCGGTAGCGATTTTCTGAATAGTAATATATAATCAGATATGTTAACCAGATACGTGTGTTATGGGAGTGTTTTAACAAGCACTGGTTTAAATATTATTAACGTTTTAGAATATGGATATATCTTAAATACACCTCAGCTACTGTAACACAGGCATAATTATTTATTAACTATATTTACTTTACTATTTGATTATTAAATATGAATATAACCTATTTCAAAACATAATCAGAAATTAAAGAAAGAACATAATTTTGCTATGTTCTCCTGTCTAATGCTGATTATAAAAGCGAATAGCATTATGTGTCTGTAGCCGATTTCTGTCATAGATCATGCATCGTAATAAACATACTCTCTGATATCAAACAGCGGCTGACTAAACCATCCTTTCATGTTTGAACATTCATGGTCATAGTTGGACCGGTAATACATGTACATGTATAACATAATTTATTAAGGAACCCATAACGTTTTGAAATTAAAAGCCAACACGTACAATGAGCGTGTTTATGAGTTCAACACTTGGTTCAGCAGCCAGAGCAATTGCATTGACAAAGTTGGCGCATGTGGTCAGTGGAATCATCTGTTTCACGCAGGTCTGGAGGATCACTTTGCAAACGGGGATAGACCCAGCAATGGGCATCGTGGTCCACAAGATTTTTCTGTAAAAGGAAAACATTTTAAAACCATTTATAACATGAATGGATTTTTAGAAATATATTATTTAAGAAATGTTTGAAGGAATTGTTTGGGCTTTAACTTTCTGTTTTGGCTTTCTGAAGGATGGTTTCTGTTGGGGTTGGTATCGCCTTATCTATACCCCACAGCGGTGATATATTCTATTAGTCTCATCTGATGTTTGCCTGGAGGATGGTTTCTGTTGGGGTTGGAATTACTTTCTCTATACCTCATAACGGTGATAGATTCTATTAGTCTCACCTGATGTTTGCCTGGAGGATGGTTTCTGTTGTGGTTGGAATTCCATACTTGGCCCAAACCTGCTGAATCACAGCCTCGTTCACATTGCGCAGGACGTTAACAAGGACGATGGGATATTCAGTTGCCTCTGCGGGTACAGTTTCGCTCAGAATCTGGGCAGCTACCTTCAGCAAGGTCTCCACCTAGTCGAGAAATAGCAATGTTAGTGTGTGAGTGTGATTGTGTTGTCCATCTGCAATTGGTCTGAAATAATTAGAGTGCATACGGGGACAATAAAAGCTTCTATTTGTACAATAAACTGAAGTTATTGCAGATATATGAGGGGATCTATTGTGTTGTGTTTGTCCCGAGAATGTGGCCTATGCATCTCCTATCACGGTGATAGGAGTGGGATTTAGCTAAACGATAGACAATCTGCATGCGATGCAATGATTAATCATCATCATCAGGAAACCAGTTGGGCTTTTCAAAAACTATGGTATGTTTTATCTGAACGTAGGAAAGTGCATATATAGCTTATTTCTTGCGGTTAATTGTTAAGAGTAGCCTACATGTCTGCAGAGGGCTTCTTCTGAAACCATGTGTCGAAATAGCCGATATATATTAATCAATGTTATCCATTGGTGTCGTTAAATAAACCAACTTTTACATTATCTCATGGTGTAATGATATAGTTATAAACTATTTTTTAAACTGTGTCTAGAACAAAAACTTACATGCTCTATTGTGTAGTTAACCATTCCAAACTTAGGTCGTTTCATTTCCAAGCTGATCTGTTCAGCAAATGGAACTGTTGGATCGCGGATAAATTCAGGGATGAAAGTCACAATGCTTCGAACAATGGATTGTGTGGGAGGAAGGTCCATGATAGGAATGGTGTCCTTGATGTCCTTCGCATCAAACAAATGCAGAGTTTGGCTGTTTTGAAAATAAAACAATATAGTATGGACTTAGTGGCGATATCAAAACCAATAAAACATAAACGTGGTAAATTGACCTTAATGATTCTGTTTACATCAAATATTTAACTTATACAGTCAAAACTGTCTATGAAGCAAGGTCTTCTAAGCAACCTACAAAAATGATATTTATCATCACGCGGCCTATATTTACAGGTTAAATTACAAGAACTTGTATACAGACGGGACACTGAAGTGCCCTTTATAGTCAGGTGGTTGTGATATACACATCATACTTCCATAATTATGTTAAACACAAATAGAACATGCGTTTTAGTTATACATGTATTGTAATAATGTATAATTTTGACATCTATTTTCCTCTGCATGACGTGGACTGTTGTATGGCTGTTGTTTGGTATTGTGTTACTTGTGTGTAAGTAGTACATACTTAATAAAGGTTGTGACTCGGCCCTTCTCGGGTGTGTACGGGATGAAGCTGTACTGGCTCTCTGCCATGGCGCTGGTGATGAGGAACTTGTTAAGGTTTCCCAACATCGAGTACGTCACTTGAGCTGACTCTGTGATTGGTTGATTCTAGAACAAACACAGCAAACTATTAGATAAGATCATCAATGAATGATTAATTTTGGGGTATTTACATATCGTCAGATACAATAGTTTGTGCAGCGTTTAATATGTCCGTTACATGCAGACGTTCCCTTTGACAGGTTAGACTTTATTTTAGGTTAACTTACACATGATTTGACATATTAATTTATATAGAAAAAGCTTCATTTGTCTAACTACATCTAAAATAGCACTTTAACTTTAACGTTACTCACCATCTCTGACGTACACTGGGAGCACTTAAAGGCTTTGATCATGGTCTTGAACCACACTGGTCTGGAGTGGCAGTTCTGGAAGTTTCGAACCTTGATCACCTTCATGGCGTTAGGAACCTCTTTGATTGGGTGCACTATGTATTCCGTCTCACACATACCAGATGCAGTTGTCTACAATATAATTTGTTATTCTTAGTATCACTTAATAGATTTACACAAACATTTATCCTCCCACTAATTCTAAAATGATAAACACGTTACAAAGCCCTGGTGGCGTATTCCTTGTGGCAAATGAACTGATACAAAGTAACACATTGTCAAACCTATATTAAACAGCCACTCATTTGACTAACTAAAATGGCTCCGAAGACATTTGACGGCATACAGTTTATGACGTACTAAACTGAATAATTTTCAAGAATACAAAATCAGCTAGTTATGGCGGCTAATCATCCAGGTACCACAATATTATACGAGTTTACATTTTCCTTCCTTCTCGTCCACCGCCGGTGACATAATTATAATTTGGATGTAATTTTGCCTCTTTAATTACATGTTCTCAAAACTGAGAATATTAAATAACAACAATAATTTTAACCACATAATCGTAAAATATATCCCAACTTATTCTATTCTCTACAAGTTGGTAGTAATATATAAATTATGAGATATATAAACTATTGAAAACGATGACGCTGAGAATCTCGCTGTCAATATGTGATACGACATCACGCTTATGTTACCTCGAAAGCTCTGAAGAGAGTGGCGCCAAATGGACTGTGGATCTTTGGCTGGGTAACCATTGTCTGCCTCGTGTTCATTTCGAAGATGCTCATGATACCTCTCTTGATGTTAATAGACCAATGAGGATCTTCAATCAGCGTCTTAATGTTGGTCACGTGTCCACGGACATACCTAAAAGTTATCAAAGTCTGACGTTACGGTTTAAGTATATATGGCATGGATTGAAAGAATAATCCACGTAAACCTCCTGTGTGTATTAATAAATCAGTCGTGGATTACTGGTGGAACGGGGAATAACCCAAAGGATCCTCTGAAGAGGATCGATCCTTCGACCCATCGAGCTTCAGACGGACACCCGTAAGCTCGTTGAATACTTACTCAAATGTGAACGGCAACGTCAGCGGTGTGATGAGGCTGGGGTCGTCCACAGGGATGAGGATGCTGTCAGGCAGAATCTGCTTGGTTGGATCCACGATCATGACGGCCTCGTTGATCTTGTACAGTTGAATAGATTCAAGCTGAAAGACAAATTGAGAAATCACTCGTTATTGTACTTGCTACCTTTCACAACTAAATCTTTAACCATCTGTAACCATACATTCATGAAAAACAAACTTCATTATCATTGTTATTGTCTACAAATAATTCTCAATAAATCAAGTGCATAGAGGTAATGTTATAATTTCGCATTTATATTTCCTACTAGAAAGTGTTCAAATATGTACATACTTGAGTTCTTAGGCACATGTGTCTATCAAATTTTCTTCTACTACTACTAGCGTAGAAATTTACAAAAGTAGCACCTTGGGGATATGAGTTTCAAATTGATATAGTATTTAATTTTAAAATTACACAAATTTGTTTTATTACTAACCTGTACTCTGACCATCGAAGCCGTGTGGAACTGGACCCTTGCAAAAGCCTTTATCTTTAGACCAGCATAGACCTTGCTTAATCCGGGCATTCCTGAGATAGTCTGTGTTTCATATTGGTACAGGTATTCACGTTGAGGTTTAAAGGCTGAAATATTCCCATAGTTATTTCATAATAATTTATTCATCCAACAAGTACACAACAAAACAATAAAATAGCAATTTTACAATGAAAAAGGAAATGAATGGAAGACATGCCAGTTACCACCCATACCCAGAGGCATGCCAGTAAAAACTATACCCCATTTAGGCTGATGTCTACGCTGTTTGATTAGTAGATAACTTTAATTTGGTTCAACTTTGGGGAAAATGTATATAACAGATTTGTAAAAAATATGTGTCATTTTCCTCTGTATATGAATTATATTAATGATTAAAACATAACAGCGTATTAAACGGCAATGTATTGACTACATTATAGAAACAAACATTTATATAAATACGTATACTCACTGTTCTCAACAAGCCGCGTGGCTGAAATGTAAAATCAGATTTCTCTTGTAATAGAAACCATATAAATCTGCATACTAATCAAATCTGCCTACTAATAACAAGACAGAAGTTTTCCTTGATCTCTATAATTTTATCCTATTACCATAGAATAACAGATAAATAAAGTAACTGCTTTAAATTTGTTTACATATAATAGTTAATATGCGGTGAACAAAGAAGCAAAGCTTCTAAATAAACATGAAACGAAAACATTCGTTGAAATGTCGTTAAACTAGTCCTGAAAATATTTTGTATATTAGTAGCCTACATTGTATATATATTATACTATAGTCCTGTTCAGTTGTTTAGACCCTAAGTTTTTTGCAAATGTTACGTTTATTTCCTATTCAATACTTGTTTTCTTTACATACAAGTGAAAACAAACCAAAACCCCGACAGATTTCATATACAAGTCATCACCTAAAACGCGCGAAGTTGACTTATTTCAATTTTATAAAAATCTCTGTATGTTTTGAATGCACGCAAGTCT
>JAUTCZ010044411.1:0-12242 GCA_032273805.1 Melanodrymia brightae | reverse complement strand
CACTGGGCCGATTTCGCGTGCCTGGACTATGAGATATGAGGTTATATGGTATTACCCACGGGTTGGTGGCTTTTCACATGTTTGGCTTATATCCGTGCAGCTTTAAAACATGTGGCAATCTACATCATTCTCACGGGTCAATTTACAATCAAAATAATGTCTGAAATGAAGCAGCGAAGACGTACAACTGTTAATGAACTTTATTAGACATACGAACAATAAAACCCTTGAAAGTAAAATAAGATGGCTATAGCTAAAGAAAAATTGTGTCGAGAAATAATTATAGAAATAAACTGGTTATTGCGCCACATGGTCATTCGGAATGTAGGCATGGATTCACCAAATGTCCTTGCAAGGTGTAACATTTTGTTTAAATAGTATTAGTAATTTGCATTGTGTAATCATTGGACAATATAAGTTGTCATTAAAGGTTGTTATGCCTAGTTATTTATTTGAACTGGGAATATGATGAAAACAGTAGAAATTACTACAGGGACCAGATATGGCCTGCCACAATAACCATGGCTGAAAAGCTATATGGAAACCGGGAGCAGCTACAGAAAACAGCAAAGTTCACCCTGCTGTCTGGCAAAATTGTTTAGTCATGATTAGAGTGAACAAAAAGAAGAAGAAGACTAGATTGGGTATGTGCACGAAATGGTTGACAAGTGTTTGTTGTGAACTTGTACAGGTTTTCAAAATTCTAAACAATGAGGGTATGGGACGGGTGCGCTTGAATGATTAATCATATTTTGGACATCGATTACAATTTACATATGGACATACAAATATATATAATTTTTATGACATTACCTGGAGATTAATCGTTGTAAAGATTTTATATCTACATTGTATAAGATTGTATAAGTTGTTACTATTTCGTGGCAATAAAAAAATTAATAGAATGAAAACATTTATTACAATAGGGAGTGACAATAGTTGCAACACGGCCATCATACACTTTACAAAGTCCAGGCATGTGCTCAGTGAACAAATATATCACTGGTACTCGCTAGACTGTTTTTGTACCAAATATTAAATGAATGTGATGATAGAACACGATTGGTACCAGTTAAATTACATGCGAGATTTTGTGATGTATCTCTTCTCTGAACACTCCTCCGGTCGTAATAATTACATACATCTACTATTTCAACTGGTGCATACAAATACATTCGCATCGCATAGTCCATCGACATAATGTGCAAAAACAGTTCTCTGTGCCACAGTTGGTCCTATTTCTCATGCAAGAGCTTCGTAATACCCAGGGTTCACACCACGCTATATAACACACTGAACATCATGACAGACCAACAGATTATCCATTGTAAGCTGAGCCAATCCTGGGGAAATGATCCCAGTAGCAGATTTATTGAGTGGTGTAATTGTAACCTGATGGTAGCATGGGTTGCCATCACCCATGCACATAAAATGTGCAGCTCAAATAACAGTTAACCTATAGGTTTCCATAAAACACTGATCAACTCGAGCATGACAAATTGGTCCCTTGTAAACCGTGGAAACTTTGAAGAAAGCAGGTTTATTGAGCAGTGCAAATGTTGCCTGGGGTTAACATAACCATTGCATGTGAAATGTGCAGCACAAATAACCTATGGGTTAAACCAGTGGTGTGTTCCGAGAACAAATATATCGCGAATACTTGCTAGACTGATTTTTGCACGTAATATTAATGAATGTGATCTTATAGAACACGATTGGTACCATTCAAATTATTTGCCATCCTAAACCTTGTGTTTATGTTCTACACAACCCTGATATATACACGACTCGATAACGTAATTAATTACGCAATGAATGTTCCCCATCAGAACAGTTGCAAGTTGTTGGTAATAGCTGTGGTTATATTGTTGGATCAGTGTCTGCAAAACCAGCCTGTATAGAGCGAATGGTAAACTGTCGGCGTCAACGTGTGACCTGCACTCTGTCCGTTACAGATACAACTACACAGTTACTTCTTCATTGTCTGTGAACACTTACATTTTCGTGATTGTATTTCTGAAAATTAAATATGAAAAGAAAGTTTAATATATAAAACTTTTTTCATTTCCTATTTACATGATATACACAACATACATAAAGTACATAGTAAGTTGTAAGATATGTATCTAATATAATAACTACATCAAGATACAGATTGATATTGTCAAAAAATAAGTGATATTCGGACCCACATTGTGCAGATAATAAGGACAAGGAAACGGACAAAAACAAACTACTAAGTTCCAAATAGAATGTGACAGATTGACCAAGTTTAATATATGAAATGTATTTATTGTAATTGCAAATCAATAATTTGTTGCACATATTGGCAGTTTTTTTTATGACAATTTGGGGTTTTTATTATTGCAAGTGAAATTTTGAAAGTTTATTCTAATAATAATAACCACTACTATGCTCACTAGCCATGACCAAGGACTAGTGGATTTGAAAAAAACCTGCAATGGACATCAAATGAGCTAAATTGACAAAAATGTAAAAAAAAAAAATTTTAATACATACGCCGTGAATCCCTTGTTGCCACTGAGAACGACAAATGGAGATTTTTCTGCTTTCTGTTTGTCTTTCAGTAAAGACAGCGTGTTTAATGGAGTGTCTGTTGAACTCATCTGCTTCATCAGCTGCAAACAAACAGTTTTTAATTATAATACTGATCCCAAAATAAATTGATACTATTTAAGGAATTCAATAAAATTGGATAAAATACTGTACGCATTTACCTAATTCGATAACCTCAATAACTTTGTCATAAAATAATAATAAAATGTACAGATCAAATAATTGTTAACTGTATTGAAAAGAACTTCACTCATTCGGAATAACATGTTTGTCACACTTTGTATCATACTTACATTGGCTTCCTCAACTTTCTTTTGTCTTTTCTCAGTTTTCTTTTTTCCTGATCCCTTGCCGTGAAATCTATGCGAAAGCTGTCGGAAAGCTTCTTTGGCGTTCATAAATCTGCCCGAATCATCAACGTACTGAAGTCTGACTTCGGGTTTGTACCCTTCCTTCTCACGGAAGTCCGAAACCATGCCACCACAATGGTACCGCTCCCGTTTCCGGAATTTTTCATCAATATCGCTGAAAACAACGGAAAATTGCTCACTTAGATTAAAGACAAGTAATATTTTCAGTTCAAGTGAGTAAATTTATGACCTATGTTAAAAAGAGTTTTGATTTCCCCAAAAATCTGGAGTTTATATATAACTCAGTTAGCACAGTATCAATATGTTCTGCAATGATGTCAATAGGAAAAATACCATCAATAAGCGTGTGAAATGCTATAACAATAATATAAATTGTTACAGTAACTTTTCTACTTACTCATATCGTTTGTCTTCTATGGAGTAATGTTTAGCAGCCAGGTAGCTATGTGATGGAGCACTTGTTATCTTCTTCGATTCATTCACAAGATAACCTGTTTTAATACGAATTGACGCCAAGTTAAATAGTATTGATCATACCGGTACACATCAAACACAACATTAACTTACCTTTATGATTATTAGGTAAAATAACTACATGAGTTTATTGCATGATAAAAGTATAAATATAAGTGCTCATTACAGTACAGTTAGTTAGAACGTATTGATGTGCATATATCCAATTAAGGTTAAAACATGTCGGTCATGGTCACGCAGTCCAGTTGCCTCGACTACCATTACGGTACATTGACATTTTGTGATTTTTAAGCATAAAATTCGCCATGGGTGTCCAATAGGAACATATAAGTGCACATATAAAAACAAATCTGGACCAAAAAAAAAAGTTCACTTCCCAGAAATGTCAATATTGCTTCATAAAAAAAGAATTACACTTATCCCAGGTCAAAAGCTCAACTAGGAGTAAATAATCACATAACTAACGTAACTATATAATAAAAGATTTCAAAGATGTTTAAAAGATCTGTTAAAATTTGTTGATCACATTAAGTTGAGTGGTACCACATTAAGTTGAGTGGTACTCGCATAACGTAGAATAATAACAGAAGTCATAATCTAGGCATGATATTGTTTGTGTAATGATTTTAAGAATATTTGTTAATAACATGGAAACCTTTTCTCTCGGCCAACAGCAATGTTGAACTGACACCGTCTGCTACGATCGGCTCCTCTTCCAACACTGATGTCTCTTCTCCCTGCAACGTTTACATATTTAGTCATCTTTAGCCATCAATAATATATACAGTCATTTTGTCACTTACCAGCACAAGCATAACAAGGTTAGTATTCATCATTATGGAATCTTTACGTTATAAAGATAAAAGATAAAGTTTGTTTAACGACACCACTGGATCACATTGGTTATTAATCAGCTGTTATTGAATACCAAACGCACGATTATATCGACACTTGGTGACATAGGAAACCCGTTGCCGCCACATAGGCTAATCTTCTTCGAATAACAGCAAATTATCGTGTATGTGCACTTTCCCACAGACAGGATAGCACACAGCACGGCCTTTGATAAACCAGTCCTGATTCACTGGTTGGAACGGGAAATAATCCAACGCGTTCGTTGAGGAAGATCGACCCTTCGATCCATCGAGCCCCAGGTGGACGCTCTTGCGCTGTGCTACGTCCTGCTGCTGTTGTAATGTGAAATGGCCAAACACCACAACGGTATAAGCTTATTAGTCATGCACACATGTCATCAACTCTAAAAGTGAAAACCACTAACATAGCCAAAAATGTATGTATGCACAAGGCGGAGTTGAATGTTGGGAGTATATTACTCACTGGTGACACCCGTTTTAAGCACAACTATTTTTATCTTTGTCTGTTGTTTTTATTGAAAACGTAATAACATTTGTAATATGACAAATGAAGTTATTGCTTTCATGCACTTTATTTCAACAAACAAGAACAAAATATCTTAAAGGCACAATGCCTAGCTTTAAGACGAATGCCACCATGCTTGCGCACACAATGTTATTTGTAACATATTTCTTGCTAATAGTGTATTCTTAATTATTAGAATTAACATCAATTTACATCTTATTGCTTTTAATATCAATATAATTATGTCTATCCAATGCGTTTGTTGTAGCTTAATATGGTCCTTTGATTTTTGTCTGGCACGTGACAAATGATTTTAGGCAAAAGTACACATTAAGCTACTATACAAATGTGGATGGCAAGAAAAACATTGGATATACAAATATAGATATTGTTAATACTAATATGTAAATAAATGTTCATTGTAATAATAAAGAGCTGGGAATATGTTACAAATAGCATTAGCCTCGGTAACATGGTCGCATTCGTCTTAAAACTAGGCAGTGTGGCTTTAATAGCAGTATAGCAGATTACCTTAGGAACCAATGATTTACCCACCACAGTTGGAAATAAAGGAAACAATAGAACATAGAATATCTGTTCCATACCTTGATCTTTGCATGCGAATTTGCACATGGGCAAATAATGGTATTTTTATGTTGTTTTTTTATACTCTGTTATAGCAAACATTCTATGGAGAGATATTCTGAACATTCATGCAGCACAACAAAGGGAGGAGACAAAAACACACATGTCCCAGGGCTGAGGTGGGTAAGGGAAGGTGTTGAGAAATAAGCATATGCTTCAATTTATACCCTCTGAACAATACGGTCCACGCTTTCCTGGAATACAACCATGAGTGCAATGCCCTAACACTGGGTGACACTGTTCCTGATTACAGGCTGAGCTGCATGTAGCGTTACAATTGACTCCGAATCTTCCTGCTGGACAAACTGGGGACAGAAGAGGTTCATTGTGCAATGCTATGACGTGCACAAAAGAATGGCTAGATGACATTGAAGGCGCAATACCTAGTTTTAAGACGAATGCCACCGTGCTTCTACAGATAATGCTATTTGTAGCATATTTCTCCCTCATGGTGTATTTTTTTATTATTAAAATTAACGTTACTTACATGTTATTGCTTTCAATATCAATATTATATGTATATCCAACGCGTTTGTAGTAGCTTACTATGGTCTTTGAACTTTCGTCTAGCACGTGGTAAACGGTTTTAGGCAAAAGTAAACAGTAACCTACTATAACAACTTTGATGACACGAAAGACATTGGATATACATATATTGATATTTTATAAGCACTAAGATATAAATATACGTTAAATTTAATAACAAAGAGCTAGAAATATATTGCAAATAGAATTATTTTAACAAGCACGGTGGCATTAGTATTAAAACTAGGCATTGTGGCCGTAAAGTTAAAGCATACATATATCGTACATAGATTCATGCAGCTAAAACGAAATATATATTCAATATGACTCGATGTAATATTATTTACAGAATTGGTAAAGTGTTGGAAAAGTGAACGCAATAACAGAATATTAAACTAAATAATAATTATTTGTCCTATCTGAAGGAAATACAAGTGATCCACGGAGATACCTGTAATTATTTTAAACATAGTTGGATTTATTAAAATTTAGTTATGGACTAGTCTAAGATTAAAATCCATAGAAGTAAATCATAAAATACATGTTGTATATTCATCAACCACCATTTAAAAAACATGTATAGAGTACATTATAATTTGGATACATTATGTATAATATATAGCGTTTAGAAAGCAGGAAATTCATGCATATAAAATTGTTTTAATTATCAAAATTTTATGTATTTACAAGAAACATTCAAAGCAACTCCAAATAATAATGATATATCAATAATAATTATATTTCACAGTGGCTAGCTACCATGCCGTGTGGTTATAAAACACCAATAAAGAATATGGACTTTCTAAGTCCATGACATCACATACATATTTCATTGACAGTAAACGTGTGTATATCGAACATTGATACAACGAAGTAACGTTTTTAAACAAACAAGTGTGTTTATCTGCAGTGTAGAATTATTTCGTGTAACGAACTTCTGATACATCGAACAACATTTGCTGTCCATTGTGGTTCTTTATATTAAACAAAAGTTAGTTAGTGCTTATATCCTATTACGGTCCAACACGTATGTTGTGGTCACGCAGTCCAGCTGCCTGGACTGCTTGTACTCTTGATAAGTAGTTAGTATGGGATCTTCTATAAAAAAAAGTAGTACTGTATCTTCTATAATGTACTTTCCAACAGACAGGACTGTATACACCACGGCCTTTGTTAAACCAGTTGTGGACACTGGTCGATGTAAGTGGAAGTACACCTACCCATTGGCCCTTGCGATACTAGAATTAAAATCCCAATATGCCACGAATGGGATTCGAACCCAGTATCCAACAGTCTTAATCCTAATGCGTTAAACACTGCGCCGCGGAGACCATATTGGGTTGGGTTGGGTCATTTTTGGTGTACTTCCATCAGGAAACCTCCGACGTCACCAGAGAGTTCTGTCCACGACAGGCAGACCATATTGCCCGAGTCCAGATCTGTTATAAGCACTTTAGCTTACCTTGTTCACAGTAAAGACCCTGTCGTCCAGGCACGCAGCCGTACAAACACACACCAAGGACGTGGTCACACAAGCGGCCTTCACAACGATCACTACACGTCGAGTTGCAACCTAAACCATGCGTTCCATTTGAACACACTTGTAAAATAGGCAATAATGTATAACATAAATAGATCATAAATATCATAATGAAAGCATGAATAACAACAATAATTAACTTTATAAACTCAAAATGACATTCATTATCTCCAAATAGTCATAGGTAACAAATATTTGGTTTTCTTCAAGCCAAGATGTTGCTTTAAGCTACGTACGAATTGAAAATAACCATTTTTTTAAGACTCGGCATATATTAATAGTAAAGGATGTTAAAGGCACAATGCCTAGTTTTACGACGTAAGCCATCGTGCTTGCAAACCTAATCCTATTTACAAGTAACTCACACGGAGCATCTTTTATTACTAAAATTAACATTACCTACATCGTATGTCTGGTCACCCAAATGGTTATAGTAGCTGAATATGTCAGTTTGCCTGAAATAATGTCACTTTAGTCTGGTTACATATCAATCCATTCCTATACGCGCATACCTTGATAACAGTCCACCCCGGTGAAGCCAGTCGTACAACCAGAAACACAGCGGCCAGTCAGTTTATTGCATGCTTCAGTCTCATCTTGACATTTGCATGTTCTGCTGCAGTCGAGACCAAAATACCCATTCAAGCAATCTTGAAGAAACAAATAAAATAATAAGAGTACAGTAATATCAATATAAACACGTACATTTTCCCAATATGTAGACCTATAGCCTATACGCTGGCCCAACTGGTGTACATCAAGGACCTGTGTTATAACTAACGAACTATAAGTTAAAGATAACGCACCTCCAAATGCCTTCACTTCACACAGTGTGAGTATTCCACATCCTTCTAGACGAATCATTATGCCGTCTGCGGTGAGGTTGTGTGGTGCCGTGATGTGGATCACGCCAGGCGGGTTGTTCGTCTTGTCTCGGTAGATCTCTTCGTATTGGCCATTGGAGACAAGCAGATAGAACCCACGCAGACGAATTGTAAAGTCACCTGCAATATATCAGTTTTAACATGTCAGTTTTTGTTATTTTTTTATAATTAAGAAATGCTTTTGCAATTACAAATCCAACTTAAAGTGTCATTGAATGTTTTCCATAGCTTGTCTGACCCTGGTTTATACAACCTAGTCATATTGGGTGTACCCAACCAAATGTCATTGTGTGTAACTGTTCCCCATTGCATGTCCTACCTGATTTATACAACGTAATGTCATTGCGTGCTTCCCATTGCATGTCCTTTCTCATTTATACAACGTAATGTCATTGAGTGTTTCCCTTTACATGTCCTACCCTCCTTTTTACAACCTAGTGTCATTACGTATTATAACAATTCAGGGTGACATTATTGTATCTAAAGACGTGCACCTAAGGTGGCATCCGTCTTAAAACTAGATATTGTGTCTTTAAATTAATGGTTAATCATATGTTATATTTGTTTTAATAGGTGCACACCTCTATTATAGACGATGAATCTCTGAAGTGAATATGTTTTGCCCAGATCCACAGCCCACTTCGGATTGGATGTCCCCGAGACACACTCTTCCGCCTTCTCGACCCCCGTGACGGTACACGAGCCTTCGGTAAAGTCCGTAGAGTTGTTACCATCAACGGCAAGAGATGCCGTGAAGTTGTAGTTGAGAAGCTCACCCTTGATGACGTCAGGACCCTGCCACGTCGTGCTCTGGAACGCGTTTCTGCGCAGAGCAACGTTTCTACCTGAGATAAATAAAACAAATAGTTGTCTGACATAACAATTAAATTAAAGACACACTCCCGAGTTTTAAAACGGATCCCACCGTATTTGCGCATCTAAGGTTAGATTTTTGGATAACAGAGCATTTTTATTTATTAAAATTAACATTTACTAATATTCTGTTGCTTACAATACATATGAATATATATGTATATTAGAATTGCATTGTTCTTGGAATTTTGAATACAATAATTTAGTACGATACAAATTATTTTAGACGAAAGTACACTTTAAACTACTATAACCATTTAGATGACCAGAAACAGATAGGATATACATATTATATTGTAAGCAATAAGAAATAATAATAAGAAATGCTCTATTAGACAGAAACATGTTACAAATAGCATTAAATACGCATGTACGTTGGCATCCATCTTCAAACTTTGGAGTGTACCTTTAAGACATTATATATATATAAAAACATTTTAATTTTTTGTTGAAAGATTTATTGCCTCTAGAAAATAGGAAGTGGATAGGTTGGGGAGCCATGTTCACTACCTTACATAACGGTTATATAAAGTTACCCGAAATACACCAAGCCCCTGCCAACTAGACCAACTCACCTCCACTGACCCGCACCTCACACAGGTTTAGAAAAGTAGGCGTGTCCCCGTTGCGCACGATGTTGACCCAGCGACCCAGGATTGGTTGATCGCAGTAGACGTCTAGCAGGCCACGTTGTGTGGAGGTTCGGTTTGACGTGCACTCCTCTCTCACACTAACCAGTCCGTCCCTTCTGTCCACGTACACTCTCAGACCAGTCAGAGTCTCTAGCAGTGAGAAGATCAAAGTTGTCATAAATATGTCTCGTTTTTAACACGTTTTACAGGCCTCCGTGGAATAGTGGTTAACACTGTGGGCTTCAGGCTGGTAGGTACGGGGTTCAAATCTCATGTATGGCATATGGAATTTTTATTCCCAGTACCGACTTCAATCGAGAATGAGTGCTCCGCAAGGCTCAATGTGTAGGTGTACTTCCCCTTACACCGACCAGTGTTCACAACTGGTTCAACAAAGCCCGTGGTATGTACTGTCCTGTCTGTGGGAAATGCATACAAAAGATCCCTTGCTACTTAAAAGACATACTTGTGATACAAGGCAGATGTGCTTGAACCTTAATTGAATATAAGCACGTAAATAAGTTATAAATAACTACCTAACTTTACACGTGCACCCACCTGGCTGGATGGTGAATATCTGGACCCAGGTGATCCACTGGTTGAGGTTGAGGTCGACGTACCACGCCACGTTCCTGTAGTTGTAGGTGAGGGAACACGTGTCTGGGTCGCCGTCCACGGCTCGGGATGGGCTCGTGTTTTCCGGAGCACTGACAGTGAACATGTTGTATGCCATGTTTGCTACGAGTAGAAATAGTTATTGTATCAAGCGTCATAAACGTAACTATCAAAATTATATTGAGTACATTTACAATTTAATTTATATATAAAATGTAACATACATAGGATATTATTGATATTGTAAGCAATAATATGAAAATTAATGTTAATTTGAATAATAATAAATGCTCTGTCAGCCAGAAATATGTTACAACAAATAACATTAGATGCGTAAATACGGTGGCGCTCGGAACTGTACCTTTAAAGGCACTCTCCCGAGTTTTAATACCATTGTAGTTGCACATCTAAATGCCTGTCTACACGGTCATACATTTGTCCAAAACATAATGCAACATGCCGGGACAAATGTCCCCACTTGTTTGAAAACAAATGTATGACCGTGTAGACCGCTTTTGCAACAAAGTTGGACAAGGCGGAACAATTTGCAACATGTTTCAATATTTAGCTGCAGGCTTCAGATAATTAGTTGTAAAGGCTCTGAGTGAAAGATTTGCTGTTTGTGAAGCACAACCTATTGCTAATACAAGTATGCTGGATTATCCATGTTAATGGTTCTGGTTGCTTTCTGAAGGGTGCTACTTTCTGCCCTGATATTTTAGACCATTTTCCTGCAAGTTAAGCCTTTGATGCGAATATATATTTGACGCTAATGAATCCCGTTGAAATAGTTTACATATTATTTATTATGTAGAAAACAAATAAACATTCTCACAATATTGACAAGCTGGTCCCATCCACTGGTTGGCGCAATCATGTTTGCCGCAGTCCCCGGTGATTCGGTCACACTGTTCTTCACCCAGGCAGTGGCACTGATAGCGACATCCGGGTCCAAAGAAATTAGGTGGGCACACACCTGTTAGAATCAAGACATAAAGTTTCGTTTGTTTAACGACACCACTGAGATAGATTGATTAATAATCAGAAATTACAAGATGTCACGGGACACTACTGGGACACATTGATTACTAATCAGAAGTTACTGGATAGCAAACACAGTTATGTCGACGCATGGTCTTAGCAGAAACATATTGTCGCCCATAGGCTACTCTTATCGAATAGCAGCAATGGTTCGTTTATGTGTACCTTCCATACAGACATGATAGCACTCACCATGGCCTTTTTCTTTAAATATGTTACAATTGTTTTTGAAGCCTTTTAGATAATTAATGGCTGTATTATTTGTTAATTATTCATAAATGAGCATATACCATTCAGGGGCGGATGCAGGATTTTTGTGCTGGAAAAAAGGGCACTTAAAAATATATATATAAAAGGGCACTATGGAAGGCCAAGCCTTCCAAAGCGGGTGCCGAAGGCACCCGCATAGAAAGGGGGGTCTGGGGGACCTCCCCCATGAAACAATTTGAATTTAGGACCGCTCAGGCGCGTTTTCCAGCAATAACCGATACGTTTACGTTGGTCCAGCGGACCCCTTTTTTTCACGCGTAATTATATCAAAAAAAAATTCTTCCTCATCACGAAAATCTTAAGTGCCTGACACAAGGGCGCGATATAAAAAAAAAAAATTTAATATTGAAAAAAATAAAGTCACAGGTGGTTTGGCTGATAAATTGAAAGGGCATTTGCAATACAAAAAAGGGGC
>JAUTCZ010044400.1:0-12243 GCA_032273805.1 Melanodrymia brightae | reverse complement strand
AATGTTCATACATGTATGTTTGTTTTGTCTCAGTGGACGGCAGAAGGGTTTTGTTCACTATTAAATGTTCATACATGTATGTTTGTTTTGTCTCAGTGGACGGCAGAAGGGTTTTGTTCACTATTAAATGTTCATACATGCACATTTTGTTTCCTCAGTGGACGGCAGAAGGGTTTTGTTCACTATTAAATGTTCATACATGTACATGTTGTTTCCTCAGTGGACGGCAGAGGCTGTGGATCGGGCTGGACTCTCGAGATGGTTCGTTTCAGTGGGCCGAAGGGTCATCCCTGGGTAACTACACGAACTGGGACAACAATGTAGGACTGGGGACCTGTGTGCAGATGAGTATAACTGGGACGTGGATCCAATTTCCATGCGATGACATCACAAAACCACTCCTTTGTGAATTGCATCCCTGTGAGTAGATTGCGGCCATTTCATGTAATTTAAATGAACTACATGTACCTTGTATTATGAAGTTTAATTTGTGAATTATATAGAAGATATTAAATGAGCTATGTACCCTGTATTATGAAGTTTAATTTGTGAATTATATAGAAGATATTAAACGAGCTAACCTGTATTATGAAGTTTAATTTGTGAATTATATGTACATACAGTCAAACTTGTCTATAATGGCCACCTAAAGTCAGACCTGTCAGCCTTGTATGCTGACATAAAAGGAGACAAAAATATAAAAACTGAATAATTTACCAACTAAAGTGAGGGTTATACCATGCCATTAGAGCACACCTAAATCTGCACCTGCAATGGTTCTGACTTATACATTTTAACAAAACTGAATTTTTAACTTATCAACAAAAATAAATGAAAATAATTTCTAATACATTTTTCGTTATGGGCAATTTCATGGTATATGTCCCACCCGCGACGATTGTTTCTCTTTGTTATGTAAATAAATGCAAATATTATCAAATTTCATTAAATGTTTCGTACTGCAAATTGAAATTCCTAACAGTTGAATTATCTAACAACATAGTGTTTTGTCTTAACTAACCAAAATTATGAAAAACAATCATGATGGACGTGACAAATACCATGAAATACCCCCCATATAAAAGGTGGCAATACTTTCAATTCACCATTTCTGTGCATGTCTTCTAACGATTTAACTTCACCCGTTTTTAATTCCAAATTATCTTGAACTAACATAACTACAACAAGTATGCATCTAAACATGGTGAGGAACAACTAAACACATCTTCACCTTACAGAACTTTCTGTAGTATTAAATGCAACAAATGGTGGTCCTAGTCCATTGCCCAATACAGTTAGTTACTATGTCACTATCACTTTACACATCAACTGACCAAGACTGTGAGAAGAGATTCTCTTTAATACACAAAGCCACACACCAGCCCTTTGGTGGAACCAGGCCCCATAATTACATGTACCAAACTATTGTTCTAAGCTCAATACGAAAACTTAAATGCATGAAATCCACATGTTTGCATTAAAAATAATTGGTTTTTGCATCAAAAATATACATTAAATCGAGCACCATGTTGTCATTGGTTATTGTGACAAATGGTTTATAGCATTGAGGAAGAAATCCAATGTTGCTACCCTTTTTTTTAAATCGAGAAGTAAATGTAATTTGTAGGCATTTTCCCAGACCGGATAGTTCATACTACAGAACATAACATTGCCATTGAAATAACAATTGCAAAGCACACGTTTGAATTAAGGAAAAAAGCAAGACCGCAACATAACCACCTGTTGTGATTCTATTTGCACAACTGACCACAGAAACTTTTTCACAAAAAAAAGTGATACAAAGCTCAATGTTTAACTATATTTATATACAGCATGCAGTTGGTTTTTTAAAACAAAACCGTAAACTCCTGTGATAAAACAGCTGTTCTGAGCACTATATTAAAATGTCATCAGACATTTTCACCATGGATACCAATGAAGTCATAAAAATTATGTCGTCTATGATTGTCGATTGCTTTGTAGCTGTGTCAATGTTTAATCCTTATTATAATTCCTCACGAGTGCGTCATAGGTATAACTGTTGCTAAGTTTGATCCTTCGCCAATGACAAGAACAGAGTCATCAATATGTTTCTTTAAGTGTTCCTCAACCACCTGGAAAAACAATACAACAGTCAAATAAGGATGGTAAGATCTCGCATATATTTTAACTGGTACCAATCTTGTTCTATCATATCACATTTATTTAATGTTAAGTGCAAACACCAGTTAAGCGACTATTCGCAATATATTATATGCTTAATCGAACTTCCAATGGTGACTAGAAAACTCCACCCTAGATACTTAAATATAAATACCGGTAATCAATTTGTTTAGAACTTTTGTCAAATTATAAAGTCACCTGGATGTTATTGTCAGTAGAGATCCATTGAGGGCAGTCCTTCCATGGGCACCTCATCATGTTAGTGTTGGGCCGGGTGTGGTCACATATAATATGATGTAGTAGGTGACTTCGCAATCCAAAAATATAGCTGCAGCCTGGACTCTGAGAAAAAAATATCACACAGTCACACAAGATCAGAGATTATTACTTTTCATGGCTTTACCAATAGGACACCTCCATTTGTGTACGGGTCTGTTCATTTTCCACTTCTCGAGCCAATTTCAGGGCACATCAAAAGTCTAGTTTGCGACTAGTTGTGGATGTAAGTAGAGAAATTTTGGTCGCTAATGGTTAGTGGTATGATTACAATTAGTAGAAAAGACTTCATGGACTTTTGGTCATTTGTGACATTACTCATGAATGATATTCGTTCCTGGAGCCAATTATTACATTTAGTTATATTTTGGAAAACACTTTTAGTCAGATATTTACATTTACTTCCACGACTAGTCTTAAGTGTTTTGTGAAATTGGCTCCTAGCCTCCTGGTTTTCACTTCCAACAATTCCATTTTGTTACAAATTGAGTAAAATTGGAATTAGTGAAATGTCAAACGTGTTGATAATGGATATTTTGGGATTAAATTACCATGTTATGATACCCAACACAAAGGAATCATTTTTGGGAAGTCTATAATGTGAAATAGATCTTTTATTAAATGGAATGTCTGTTTTACCATATTTCATGACATACACTGAGATAATGGGTAATGAAAATAGGATACGGGCCTTTCTGGTACAATTGAGATAATATAAAACTAAATTTGCAATGGTAAAACCACGATATACGTTGCCAAATTGGAAAACACAGGGTTATCCCCTATTTAAAAGATAAAGTTTGTTTAACGACACCATTGTAACACATTGATTATTAATCAGTGGTTATTGGATTTTTAATGCATGGTTATATCAACACTTGGTCAAGGAGGAAACCTGTTGTTGCCACACATGCTACGCTTACCGAATAATAGCCTAGACAGGATAGCACACACCATGGACCATATTGGGAAAACTGGTGGGAATGGGAAATAACCAAACTAGTCCCAACTGAGGATCGATTTATGAAACCTCAGACAGACGTTCTTTCGCTGAGCTATTCTCCTCTCCCTATCCCATAAATAAGTGTAAAAACAAGCATTAATTCCACTTACTCTACAGATCCAGCTCTTGTCCAGGTCGAGACTCACAGATTCCACTTCTCCATTCCGGTTGCCAGTGTACAGCTAAAAAGCACATTGTGTGTAATGGAGAATATTGCCATTTAAAATTTAACACTCAAAAACGAACTCTACCAATTTTGTGTTGTTCGTGATAATAAAAAAATTGTGTTAATAATTGTTTTATGCTTCAAAATAAAGTTATATTTTATGCTTTTAATACAAACCATTCTTTTTTTAAAACTAATGTTTAGTGGTGATATTTATTTTTGTACGTTGGACATAATTTTATACCAGTCTCCACAAGCCTCATCCCTGATATAAAATTATGTACCATTAGGTGGAATAGACCAATCCCATATCAGTACATATGAAGATAAAAGATAAAGTTTGTTTAACAACACCACTGGAACACATTGATTATTAATCTGTGGTTATTTGATGTCAAACGCAGTTATATCGACACTTGGTCACGGAGAAAACCTGCTGCCGCCACATATACTCTTCTTCGAATAATAGCAAGAGATCTTTTATGTGCACTTCCTCACAGACAGGATAGCACACACCATGACCTTTGATAGACCCGTCGTGGATTACTGGTTGGAATGGGAAATGACCCAACAGGTCAACTGAGTTGGATTGATCCTTCAACATACATATGAAGAATGAAAGATTGTATTAATCTTGTATTAGTAATGCGAGACTTGTAGTCATACCTTGCCACGATTTACGGCCATGCATGTAATTGGACTTTTCCCAGCTCCATAGTACATATACTTTAAGCTTTGCTTCTGAAATATTTATATACAACATATTAAAATATCCTGCCAATCCAATTATACTGTTTAAACTAAGTAATTCCATTAATAAAAATAGAAACAGCATTATAATGATGTTTGATCCTATTCCATATATGTGAAGTTACATGAAAATCGGATGAGAAATGAAGTTAGTAGAGCAATGACATCAAAATTCTATTTTTAGTAACAGTGACCTTGACATTTAATGTAGAAATGAGAAACATAAATTTGTTCAAGATCTCACAATCCTATTTGTACATGTGAAGCTTCATAAAATTGGATGAGAAATTAAAGAGCAGAGCATTGTGCGTTTCGTACGTACTATAAAAATAACAAAATCAAAAGTTCCTCTAAAAGATGTTAAATTGAAAATAGCAAAACAATTCTGAATCATTTGTATAATAAATACCTGTGTATCAAAACATCGTACAAGTCCATCAAATGATGCTGAGAACAGCAAGTCATTCCAAATGCAAATACTAGTCACGATACCCTTATGATCAGAATACATCCACTCCAAATCACCAGTCTACAATGATATATTGAAGAAATCAGTTTTTTTTATGTATTGTAACCATAGATAATATAGACATTAAACAAATAAAACAAGTAGACTGTAATATTATCTACACAAATGATTTGGAATTGTAAGGCAATGTTTAATTAATAGTTTGCTTCTTGTTTCTTCAATTTTCAAATTAAGTTGCTGCATTACCAGTATATTAGTAAAGATTATATAGACACTTGGTCACCGAGGAAACACGCTGCCACCACATAGGCTCCTCTTCTTTGAATAACAGTAAGGGATTTTTTATGTGCACTTTCCAGGACAGGATAGCACACATCACAGCCTTTGATGGACAAGTCGTGGATCACTGGTTGGAATAGGAAATAACTCAACAGGTCAAATGAGGAAGATCGATCCGTCGACCTATCGAACCTCAGGCATACGCTCTTGCGCTGAGCTATGCCCCGCTCCTGCACTACTTCAATAAATGTGTTTTGTCAAGTTTTGCACTTGTAACAATATCTTTTTCATTATGTATACTGCATTAACAAACACATGGTAACATTTCCATAATAATAATAGTACAAGCAAATTAAATACAGAATAAATAACCTTTTGGATATAAAGAATAAAAGTTTCTTGTTTTATTGATAGGCTTTGTAAAACTTACATGTAAATTGTGAACCATCACAGATTTGTCACCAGATCCACTGAATACTTGGTCTAGAGATGCCTGTAACATAAACATTCATAAACTATTGAATATTGAATGTAAAGATTCATGTATCATCTACACTGAAGTATATTGTGGATGGTATGTTTCCATATGTTTCCAAATACAGAGTATAGAGTATAGAGAGTCCATAACAATCGTGATGCTTATACAACTTATATTACACTCTAGAGTCTATAACATTGAGCTTTGAGGACGTATTTATGTCCCCACCAATAATAAACATCTGATGTGACTTACAAGTTAAACTGTAAGATGCCAAAGACAGGTGACAGCTTATTACAGATAAATAGCAAGGGATTTTTATGTGCCAGGCTGTAAAATTACTGGGTTCGCATCGCAAAAAGCAATGCAAAATCTTGCAATTGCAATGCAATATTTTTACTCATTTTATAAAAGTGCTAATCAAATTCCAGTAGTTGCTTTTGAATTTTCCATCCAGTAGGAAAAACTGCTAATCACAATTTTAAAAACAAATTGCACCCTGTGTGCATTTTTCCCATACAGGATAGCACATACCACAGCCTTTGATGGACCAGTCGTGGATCCATGGTTGGAATGGGAAATTATCCTATGGGTCCACAGAGGAAGATCGATCCATCGACCTATCGAACCTCAGACAGACACTCTTGCACCGAGCTATGACCCGGTCCACTTATTACAGCTGCTTGCTTGAGCAGATTTGTCAATCTCCAGAGAAACCAACCTTGATAGAAAATGCGGTCTTTGTGTGGCCTTTTATAATTTTAAGTGGAAGACCAGTGAGTGCATCGCATATAGCTATCGTTGCATCCTGTGCTGCAATACATAACAATTTTCTTCCTGCTTCTTTGGTTGATGTGATACTGTGAATTGGTTTGTCCGAACAGACGAAGACGTCTTGAGTTTTGTTATTCTGAGAGAAAATAATGAAGTCCAAGTCAGAAAAATTTAAGTACCAAGCAAAACGTAAAGGAAAGATAAATGTTACAGGTGGTAAAAAATCATCTGATAAAATTGATCTATTGTCCCCAGGAAAATTTTAATTATACCCAATACCCGAAAATTTCAATTATTACACTTTTGAAAGTTGATATTCTAAAGGATGTGCATAACAAACAAGCCAGATATAATGATAAGCACAACTGTATCTCTAGTTAATTTTACTCCAAGTTGATTATGCCCCTTAATGTAACTATGCCTCTTTAATGTAAATTTCCCAAATAACCAGCTTTTTCAAGTGTCTTAATTGCTATAATAAAAGGCAAAATAATATCACACGTATCAAAAAGAATAAATATTTTTCTCCAAACCTTTTTTTTGATAACTTGCACTTCTCCACTAGCAAGTCCTAAGTAGATAAACTGCCCAGACGTATGCATACACTGAACTAGGCTCTTCATGGGAATCAAATCTATAGACTTGGTTTCCTGAAATATCATCCAAATATAATAATAAAGATAGTTTGTTTGTTTAACGACACCACTGGAACACATTGATTATTAATAAGAGTTTATTGGATGTCAAATGCACGGTTATATCGACACTTGGTCACAGGAGAAACCTGCTGCCACCACATAGGCTATGCTTCTTCGAATAACAGCAAGTCATCTTTTATGTGCACTTTCCCACAGATATGATAGCACACACCACAGCCTTTGACCAGTCGTGGATCTCTAGTTGGAATGGGAAATAACTCAATGAGTCTCCCCACCACATCACCCGACGAGGTATAGTTCCTTCGACTCATCGAGCCTCAGGCAGACGGTCTTGCGCTGAGCTACACAACGCTCTCAACAAAAAAGAGAAGACAAAGACTGCATTATATCTGTTAACTGACAATATCAATGTACATGATAGAGAGACATGACGGTACATACCGCAATATCAAACACACGCAGGACCCACAATGACCCACTGATAAAGATCTTTACGGGAATTCCACGCATATGTCTGTTAACTGATAATATCAATGTACATGATAAGAGTCACATGACGGTACATACCTGAGTACCAAACACTCCCGAACCCGCAACGACCCACTGACAAAGATCTTTACGGGAATTCCACACACACGTCTGTTAACTGACAATATCAATGTACATGATAGAGAGACATGATGGTACATACCTGAATATCAAACACTCGCAGAACCCGTAACGACCCACTGACAAAGATCTTTACGGGAATTTCACTTGCTTTGCATTTGGACACAACAAGATGTTCAGAGAAGGTAGACTGATATTCTTTAATACACTCACCGCTCTGAAATTTAAAAAAAAAAAACATGTATTGCATTGTTACATATTCAGAAATTGCTAACGTAGTATCACAGATACAAATAGCTAAGTTAATATTATTCAAATAAACTGATTAAAACACCACATAAAAATATAGACAATTGTTTAAATTCGCTAGAAAAACCTGACTTCTTTGATGAAATCAATAAGGAAAAGAGGCAAGTGATTGGTGCATGCATAGCACATGCGGATTGCTAAGTGTGGCTTACAGTACAGGGAGTGCTTGTTAGATATGTTTTTAAACAAGATAATTGATATCTAACAGTCGTTCATGCATTATTCTCTATATATCTATATGCAAATTATATTATAAAAATATACTCACACCAAGATCGAATCTTTTAACATTTTCTAGTCCTTGGTAGGAGACATATAGCTCATTGTGATAGACCTGCAGACAGGACACCGGTGATTGTGAACGTGTGAATGAAATCTTATCAGTTGATGTGTCCATGTCACTGTTAGACTGATGCATTCCAAGACTGGCTGATGACATCACATTAGCCCGAAACGGTTCAACATTTTCTGGTCTTAGCATCAGCCTGTAATAGACATTAAAAATTAGATGTTCATTTTAAGCTTTGAACCAAAATCACTGTACTCCAGTCAACTGTCTTTTATTTAATAAATAATTCGAAACTCACAATTCTGGGAATTAGTTCTTACAGAAAGTTTAGAATTTTTTACTAATTCCAAAGCACTATTCATTATGTATTACAATATATGTAACATCGGGCTGTCTACGACTTCAGGATGCCAGGCATATGGGTTTATATAATTTCAACAAATACATAATCTTTCCACATGGGTTCTGCCATTTTTACAGCCATATATTTCAGGAGTTTCTGAAACAATTTTCGGTATTTCTCGACTCTTATCTGTGGTGCATTCAGAGATCACCGATCTTGGCACTGAGGAACTTTTGGTTCATACATCAGAGATCACCAATCCTAGCATGGAAGACGAGTTTTAAAAAATTTGAATCTAATATATGTGACACATCTGTGACTTTTTGTTTAAATCCTAAAAATTTTACAACCTAATCTCAATGAGTTAAAACATTTAAATTAAAGAAAATGTTAAATCAAACATTTAAAGCATAAAAGTATTTTACCGTTTGGGATCTATTTTAGGAAGAGCATCAGAATTGTTCTCTTCTAAATTCATCTCCAATGGATCATCATTAATTTCCTCTTTAACAGAAGATGACACATCTTTACCATCTACTGTCGCAGCTTCAGTTCGACTGTTGCTGCCATTAAATACAGACCGATCATGGTTTTCCTCTGACAATTCACCACCTTTTGTTTCTTTTGCTTTTATCTTTAGCGATTGGTCAGAATTGTTATCCTCCTCAGATTTACTTTGGAAAACCAACTGCTGCTTCAATGACAACATACACTGGTCCGTTCCTTCATCTTGGGAAACATTCTCAGATGAACTAGAATTGTCCCAGTATTTATGTTTTCGGTTTGCTAACAGATCACGTTCTTTCTTTGTCCTTCGTTTTTTCTTTATGCTAGGCGATACCGAACCCGATTCTCGTAGAAGAGCATCCTGTTCTTCTTCTTCTACATTGTCTTTAGCTATTTCTAATTTTTCCAACACAACTGAACACTGTTTTAAGATTTTTCCCGGTGTATTGTCAGAATCCTGTGTGCATCCATCTTCAGCCTGCAATGTCCTATCACCATCAGTCAAGACTGCATCAACAGTATCAAGGGTTGTCATTGGAACATTTCCTTGACAATAGTGCTTGATTTTTGCCCCTAAAGAACAATTACTTGCTACACTAGCTAAATCCGACACTTCGCGTGGTGTCAGTTGACTGGTTTGTTTATCATTTGACACATCGTTATCCAGCTCCATTAACTGAACGTCTGATGAAGAATTAGCTCCACCATTAGCAGCTGAAGAATCTGTACACATTGTCGACATCAATGTCTGGATGTCCGTGCTCTCCTTATTGTCTAAATAAAGATAGGAAACACCATTCACATTATTTAAGCCTCCTAGGTTGGCAGCCAAATTTTGCAAAATATCTGCACCGTCTAAAGAACCGGTGATTGTCCCTAAATATTGTACAGAGCTGGCTGAACCTTTCTTTCCCTCATCTCGACTTGGTGAGCGTAAATCAAGATATCCTGACTCAGATATTGTTCTTCTTGACTTTCTGGCTGAAGCTGAAGGTGTTTGGTTTCTAGCGGAATCGGACAAATCTTTGTAGCTTGTTTCCTCACTTAATGAACTTTTTCTAAAACTCCTGACATTACTTACATTGCAAAATCCTTCATCATTTCCTGTTATTATTGAGGAAGTCTCAGAAGTTGCCACACAATTATCTGCAACATCGTCTACACCAGATGCAACATCGGACAATGGTGGAGTCACTCTTTCTTTCTTGATACGTTGCTCATGAGAGTTTTTCTTAGAGGAGAACATTTTGCCTGTGTTGACATCTGATGCAGTAGAATTAGTGCACGGCGTCTGTGTGGTATTAGTCAACACCGAGTCATCCATAGCAGAGACATCTGATGAAGCAACAGTTTGTACACAACTATTAGCACTGATAACATTATGATGTTGAATCTGACTGGTTGATGTCTGACTTGGCTTGCTGAATACATTGTGGTGCTGACTACTGTGGTCTGATACAGACAACGAGGTGTGACTGTTAGTATGAGACAACGTGCACTGTGGATATGAACGATCTGCTATCCCAGGGAATGATGTTTGACTGGTTGTATCAAACCGATGTTCGGATGATCCGACAGTTGCTGTCTTGTGAGGTGTGTTAGACGGTTGCTGAACAGAGTGATCGGTTGTGTGTGGCCGACTAGAAGATGAAATGTTATCCAACACACTGTTACTGTGTCTGTCGCCGGTACATGATGAAGATGTAGCAGTTAAGCTGATACTGGAGGTGAATGCTTTGTTACTTGTTGCAGAGGTAGAAGGAACAGCTGCTGAAGACGTTGTTGAACTTGTAACGTCTGAAATGATGTGACAGTGATTAACACAATTAGTGAACATTACTGTAACAAGAAAGATTATGAGAAAGTTGGTTTGTTTACACAGTTACATTTTCATGGCCTGAAACCAGTCTACTGTTTCTAAAACTGTACCCAAAACAAAATGTCTCTTACAAATTAGTCAATATTTTTGTTTTGTTCACAGAACCCACTTTTGCATACATTCACATTTAGCTGAATAAAACTTGGTAAAACAAAAGGGAAAAGAGCTCACTATGTAGAAGTTGAATTCTTTCTTCTCTAAACCCTCTGATTTCGTCTTGCAGCTGAAAAGTCAAATTTTCCACAATTTCAATAAATAAATAAAAATATTACATAAAAACACAATATTATCACATCAGTGTTATAAACCATTTTTGTTAGTTCGAAATGCAATTTGATTAAATTTGCAAAATGTTAATGCATATTCTAGCATAACCACATAGAATGGCTATAGAAAGTACTAGAAACTGTGCAGATTCTACTGCCTCTAAATTGTCTACATCCCTTAATTTGTCTAGTAGTTCAGGTGGTAGATGGCCATTGTTTAAACTATACAGGATTACGTAGACGAAAAGAGTGCCAGAATTATCATATTTTCAGAAAATAGGACAAGGAAAATATAAGAATATCGCATGTGTGTCATTAACAAAATAAAATAGACACAAATTTAATATTCTATTTTGTTATCACCTAATAGCCGGTCTCTTTTTCGTGCTGGGGTGTCGTTAAAATTTCATTCATACATTCATTCATTATCGTAACTACTATAACATAAAACCTTTGATTGTCTGTTTTCGAAGTTGGTCAGATGGTTAAGTATTTGTTGAAGGCAGTTGTGGAGTCGTCCCATTCTCATCTGTACACTGTCTAACTCAGTCTGTTTTTCCTCTTCTTTTTGCGACAGGTAGAGAATTGATGACAAAATGTTGTGAGACTGAGATGACGCGTCTGCATTAACAGGTGAAGTGCGTGAAACTGACACTCCAGGTGGTGACGGTACTCTGATTTCTGGAGACAGTATGCTTTGCATAACTGCATCATCCAGATTTTGATCTGTAATGAGAAAGCTAAAGCCATTCAAAAAGATTAAGTTTGTTTAACAATACCTCTAAAACACATTGATTATAAATCAGTGGTTATTGGATGTCAAACGCACGGCTATATCGACACTTGGTCACAGAGGAAACCCGCTGCCGCCTGTCATATGCATTATATTATAGACCCAGGTTCTATTATTGGGGACATGTTAAAGAGGCAGAATTAAAAATATTAACATACAGTCAAACTTCGTTATCGCGAACTCTGTAACCTCGAATACCTGGTATATCTCGAGGTCCGCGGCCGGTCCCGG
>JAUTCZ010044399.1:0-20891 GCA_032273805.1 Melanodrymia brightae | reverse complement strand
AAGTACACAATCGTGTATTACTGTTTTCAGAATTCTGACTTTAAAATACTTTTATTATATGTTTAATTTCAAAATCTAAATATAGGCATATGACTTCTGTGGTGCTATGTGAAAGACAATCCACATTAATACTAACAGGTTATAATCTGGACCATTTTTCTAGGGTCCCTTTTTGGAAAATTGGGAAAAAATAACATGTGAAGACAGAAAAAGGAGAATTTCTTTATTTACGTTTTTGTTTTTATTTGTTTGCAGTAGTCAACGTTAGAATGTCATGTAATTGGGTATTTTCTTCTTAAAAGAATAATAGTTGTTTTTTTTTCACATTTTTAAAGAAAAAACTTTTTATCCCAAGTCATCTGTTATGTCACTGGGATTTTCTTTTTTCAAAATTGGGAATTTTTTTTTTCAGATTGGGAATTCCCGGCCCCAAATTGTATGGTAGATTAAACCCTGACTAATAATAGCAGTAACGGTGTACATGTATACTGGTTTAATGGAGACAATTACTTCTTTACTGTAGATCTTTTCCACATCCATTTGTGTTACTCTCCATTCAGTGTAACTATGTGTCGGCAGTGTCCGTTACACTCAGTAATGATTTATAATGCATTTCCATCAAAACACAACATTGCTGAACATTACTTGTTGCTCACGATCAGTCCATTACAGTGTCTTAATAATGATTTATAATACATTTCCCTGAAAACACAACATTACTGAACATTACTTGTTGGTTATGATCTGTCCATTAATGTATCTCAATAATGATTTATAATGTATTTCCCTCAAAACACAACATTACTGAACATTACTTATTACATATATATTTAATCATTTTTACTAATATTAATAAGGAATCTTGTAAATGAATGCAATGTTATCTTTGAGGTGCATGAGGTTGATGGATCGGTCCTGCTTAGTAGATCTGTTGTATTTTCATATTCTAAGCTGATCCACAACTGCTACATCAAAGGCTGTGGCATGTGCTATCCTGTATGGGAATGTACACATAAAAGATCCCTTGTTGCTAATCACAAAGAGTAGCCTCTGTGATGGCAGAGTATTTCGCTGGAGAAAAAGTCTCCACATAAACCGTGTGTTGACTTCCAATAGCCACTGATTATTAATGAATGTGTTCCAGTGGTATCGTTAAACAAACCAACTTTATCTTTATCTTTCAGGTGATTGGTTGTGCAGCTTTAGGGGTGGGTATCTGGCTGTTGGTGACAGACTTCGGGGCGAGAAAGGTGACGCCCATAGTGGGCAACCAGCTCTATGAAGTGACCACATACCTACTGATAGCAGGGGGAGGGTCCGTAGCATTGTTAGCGTTCTGTGGATGCTGCGGAACGATACGAGAAGATAAATGTGTTCTATCATTTGTGAGTATGAATGAAATTTACCATTTTGTTTTTCCTGACTTTAAATTTTACATGTACAATGTACATACTCTTTACAATTTAATATATAACATTAAAATTGACAGTAATTTTCATCTTTGAAAATAGATGGTCTTTTGACCAAATGTTGTATATTGACTACATTTTTAATGTTGATATACCGGGTATACTGCAAAGCTGGTAATATTCATGTGTCTTAGTATATATACATGTACATGTAGTGGTCAACTTAGAATTGTGTACGTAAATTAATATGTTGTCATTTAAAACTTTATTTTGTTAATAAATACATACAGGATATAGAATTTTCAGCAGTTTATTTTGTAACCTGTAGGCAGGGTTTATGCAATTTATGAAACAACATGAATTCTAAAGAAAAGTTTTGAATGGCTGAAGCCAATGATGCATATCATCCAAAGTCCTAATGTGGTTTCACACAGTGACTTTTACTGCAGGACCCATGTTATTTCCAGTTCACCTGTCTGCTTTTTGTTGTAAAATGCAGGTCATACACACAAATCTGCACAGTTAAAAGTCTGTTCAATTCATTAAACTGTGACATTGAGGGATTTTCTGACAGTTTTTGTCTCAGATTTCTCTCAGATGCATCAAGGATTGTACAAAAATAACTTCATGAATCAGCGAAGTTCACACAAAAGTTTATGCATGTTTGTTTTTGTTTAATACTCAATAAATCTGTTATAGTCAAACCTGCTTGAGCGGCCACCTGTTTTAAATGGTCACTATATTATTCTCCCAAATCATCCATTTTAGTGCATTACGACCTAAATTAAGCAGCCACCTGTCTTAAGAGGCCAATTTTGTTATGCTGTTAGGTGGTCACTTAAGACAGGTTTGACTGTATATTGAAAGCTAGATTTCGTAATAAGACACATTAATGAGTGCTGTGTGTGTATTTTGTTTTTCAGTATGGAACAACGTTAGCGATAGTACTTATAGTGCTAGGAGTGGCTTCAGGTTTAGCTTTCTTCTTCAGAGGTGTGGTAAGTCCACTTCTTTCATTCACTTTTAGTACATGTGACAGAAAGAGATGAATCCAATATTTATTATAGGTACCGGTATATAAAATAAAAATTTAAAGAGATTTACTACAAACACAGGTCTTTGTAATAATATAATATATTTTACAGTTATTTTTTAAAGTACCGGTATCTAATGCATATGAATAAAAATCCCCATGCAAATTTTTAAAAATATATTTAATATTAAGAATACTGGTCAGGGATTTACTGCATTAATTTTAATCATTAATATTAATATTTAAATAATTCTTAACCAAACCACTCTCTCATTTCATGTTTTGTAACAGACCATTCTCCCCTAAATTCTGAGAATTGTGTAATTGTTGAACATCCCCTTGGTGATGATATGTCTCTTGTAGATGATGTGTTTTGACATCGTGTTGTGTTTTTTCTTTCTCATAAGCCATAAATAATTTGTAATGTTATATACATGTATATTGTATCATGAGATTAATCAGATTAGTAATATCCATTGAAACACTAACAGATTCTCTATCTAAGCTAATCAGTATTTTGTTCCTGTTTAAAGACCCTCAATCACTCACTTTGGCACCAAATGTATCTCCTTTGCTGCTTCTCCAGACAATAGCATGATCTTTGAAATGTTCGAACTAATTAGCTGCAGGTTTAGACACTGTATAACTGTATACGTACAACATTAAACAAGTAATTTTACATAAAATAATGACGTTTTGACATTTCTGTTGATGCTTATACTCGTATAATACATGTATGCAATTATGTAGATAAACAAGGACAGAGTTACTCATCAATTTGCGTAAAACCACTTCATTTTCATTGTCATGTGATCTCGCTTTTCGTGCCAAATGGTGACTCTTTAAATGCTTAACCCATAAAGTTTTGATATACTAACTTTATTTTAAAAACTTTTGTTTTCTTCAGCTGGCCACACATATTCAAAGCCGAATGAAATACTCTTTAACCGAACAGTACGGTATAGATATTCGGTCTAACTCTGAAAACAGACGAGTTACAGATGCCTGGGATGCCATGCAAAGACAGGTTGGTACATATTTCAAGTTTTCACACTAGTTAGTTATAACTTATTTATGTGCTTATATCCAATCAAGATTCAAGCACATCTGCCATGGTCACACAGTCCAGCTGCCTTGACTGCCTGTCCAGGACAGAAGTTAGTATTAGTATGATAGAGAAAACCTGCTACTCCGAATTGATAAGTAGCAAGGGATCTTTTATATGCACTTTCCCATAGACAGAACTGTACATATCACGGCCTTTGTTACACCAGTTGTGGACACTGGTCAGTGTAAATGGAAGTACACCTACCCATTGAGCCGTGCAGAGCACTCACTCTGGGTTGGACTCGGCACTGGGATTAAAAATCCCATATGCCACTAATGGGACTTGAACCCAGTACCTACCAGCCCGAAGCATTAACCACTCAACCTCAGAGGCCGGTTTCCACACTTTGCATCATTCATCTCTTATACATGTAGAATGGGATCTAGCTCAGTGGTTAGAGCATCCACATGCCGTGTGTTAGGTCAAAGAATCGATATACCTCAGTGGACCAGTGATAACCTTGTTTTTCACCATTCCAACCATTACTCAACAACTGGTATAGCAAAAACAGTTTGTTTAATGACACCACTGGAGCACATTGATTAATACTGAGCAACTATTGGATGTCAAACACACAGTTACGTTGACACACTGGTATATCAAAGGCTGTTGGAGGGAAAAGTGCATAGAAAAGATCTTTTGTTACTAATAATAACATGTGTTGCTACAGTGGGTTTCTTCTGTGACCAATAATTATTGTGTCAAAATCATTGAATGTTAGAGATTCAATAACCGATGAATAATTACTAATGTGCTCCATTGGTTTCATTAAATAAACTTTATTTTATCATGTCTTACAATACTGCTTATTCAACTTCCACAACAATAATATGGTAGCCTAGCCCCAGAGCCTTGATGCAATTTATTAATAATGACAGATATCAGAATATGAGAATGATGTATCACCTAGTGATTAATGAGTATTGGAACACCAAAATTACAACTTTGAATCTATATCGAGGTTCAATCATTGTCATCATCTATTTAAATTAGTGTATCAAAATCCGAAACTACTTATTTACTAAATTGCCTAACAAGCTATTGACTAAAAATACTAGACGTTTGGCATAGCTTATGGGTGACTGGGAGGAAATTACTGAACACTAGGTGGATGACCTTGACCTAGTTATAATGCTTGGTAGTTTGGCAACTGCTTGATAGTAAGTTAAGAACTTTACCGTATGTCAAACTATGTCAAATAGTGATTAATAGGCCAAAAAATATTTTTAGGCCAATTTTAGTGATCTTGATCTTGATATTAAGTACACATGTGAAATATATATTTTGAAGAAAAGAACAAATTTTAATTTTAATTTTTCACCAAATTTGAGCCTAGAACTATTTATTTGACATTTAACCTAATGACCTTCACTATGACAATTTTTTTCTAAATAATGACATATACCTATTTGTGTTCAGTTTGATAGTAGGTAAAATCTTTGTTAGTAAGTCAAATGGATATTATTAATCATGGGTAAAAAGCAATTTTCAAACCCACTTTAATGATCTTGACATCGACTTTATGTAGAAACACAAAATACAAATGCGGTTCGCCTGACAATGCGCTAACTAAATCCGACATAAATGTTTTAAAAAACACCAACTTTTATTTTTCACTAATTGTGGACCTGGACTCATTATGACTTTGAAACCATGACACTTGTTTTTTTTATAGACTACCCATGTTTGAAGTCTGAGCAATATGGGTTGAAATTCAGAAGAAAAAAAGTATTTTAATTGATTGCAATTGAACATATCCGTACATTTGTTTGACAAATAACACCAAATATATATTACAGAATTTGGACGTGTATCACCTATAATTAAAGTTGTGCAACTGAAAATAATAAAAATAAGACACTCCAACAATATCCTCTACCTGTAGAGCACAAATCGGCAAATAATATAATTATTAAATGTACTGGGCATTTAAATGTACTTTATCTCATTTGTTTCAGCTTCAGTGTTGTGGTGTATCAGGAAATGTCACCTCATTAAATTCCTGGGGATTCTATATGACAAACACACTGTGGTTTCTAAAGCAGAAAGATAGTAAGTTATGACTTTTTATAGATTCATTCAGTGCGTAAAATGTTTTTATTACCTGATTGCCTCTATAACAAAATGGCAACTGAATAGAGCAAAATTAACCAATAGACAGCAAAAATATAAATTGGGTCCATAAAATATTTAATCTAAATACCTACTGGTAGAAGTTTTCCTCAACATTATGCTAAATTGTAATGTTAGAAATTTTAAAACAAAATTTATAATTATTGGAAGACTACGTATTTTGAATATTAAATATTATTTGCGTAAAAACAAATTTTTGTGGAATGTTAAAACTTCTTTTGTCTGTATGAATATTATTATTTGCTTATGCCAGCATTCTGCAGATGTAGGTAATTTTTAAACAAAGCATGGGTGACATACTATTCGAAAGGTAAAACAATTAAATAGGTCTAATCTAATTGTATATGCCATGTTGTAACCGTGTATGTGTAGATGTTTAAAAGACTGTCACCTATCATTAATTTCATACCCAGGTGTTTCGATGATCCAGTTCTATATACAATTATTTTTAAATTTCTAAATATTGATTTCTATTTTTTGTACTTACATTTCAGAAGGCCCTAAAGGTTTACAAGTTCCCGAGAGTTGTTGCCGCAGTGGTGACAAAGCCATTTGCACTGGCCAGACATATTTTCCTGGCCCTCCAAACCATTTAGGTGCTGACAGAGAGGAAAGGAGAAAAAACAATCCTTATTTATATACTGAGGTATAAGAAAACACAGTCAATCGTGTTGAATTTGTATCTTAATTTTTAACATTTAGGAATTATTAGTACATAATAGAGTAAAATTGTGTCTGGGTACAGGCCTCAGAGCAAGGATGATAGTTACCCGGTACTGGGTCCCACAAGCACTAGGTAAGGTGTAACCACGTAAACCGAGATTCATCCACTGTACGGGTAAAACAGCCTTGCATTCAATAGCGCGGGCGTTCTGCTTCTGAGGAAAAATGTTTTGACACCGATATTTGCATCTACATTAAATAAATGTGATGTGATAGTACACGATCGGTACCAGTCACATAGTTCCAGAGCGCTCGTGCTATTGAACGTAAGGCAGTTCTCCCTATTCGTTAATCAAATTCTGCGAGTTTCTTATGCATGTCCCTGATCCGCCTACTATCACATTCTGGCATCAAAAATATCCGGGTAAATAATGTGTGCATATAAATTGAAAAACATGAAATATATACACATTTTGTTCCCGGTTTACATTTAAATCTAAGTAATATTGCTATTCATTTGTGATAGAATTTATTTTCAAACATGGTTTTGTCCGTTGATTTTATGATATTAGCTAAATACTTATATCTGGCGTATTACAAATGTGATATGTTTTGCAGGGTTGCTATGATAACTTGGAAAGTTACCTGATGACGTATGCTGCAGTTGCTGGAATAGTAGCAGCCGTCGTGCCCTTATTTTTAGTAAGTCTTCATCTGTAGGCATCCTCCACAGCGCAAAACATTTTGTGGGCGATTTTTCATTACAGCCAGTGATACACCACTGGTTATCAAATTCTGTGGTGTGTTCTATCCTTGGATAATTCTGTAAGAGTAGCCCATGTAGCGGTGACAGCGGGTTTCCTCTGAGATCATGTGTCAATGTAACTGTGTGTCTGACGTTCAATAACGCTGATTTATAATCGATGTGTTCAAGTGGTGTCCTTAAATGAACAAATTTTATTGTCTGTAGGCTGTGGGACAACACGACAAAAGTGTCCTAGAAATGTGATTTCATTTCACTTGTTATGCAACTAAGAATTGTTTATGAATTCATACAGAATAATGGCCATCTATTACAAAACCAAAATGTTTATCAAAATAAAGTTGCACACTTTGTTGTGATTGTATGATATTTAACACAACGAAAACAAATTAAAATGAACATTTGTGTTCTGTTGTCAAATAACATTTATAAATATCATTTCCTAAAAATTGGCTAATATCACTTGTGAAAATATCAACTTTATACTTTTCAATCGATGAAATAAACATGTTATTTTCAACAATACACCAATATCCTCTAAATCTCGGTTGCAAGTTTTGGATCAGGATTAGTAATTTAAGTGACACAAACTTTCTGAAATTTAAGTCCTTTGGGATTTATTAGTTGTATGAAAACTTCTGAAAGCATTTTTGTTCATGTTTTTAAAACTTTATATTGTAGTTACAAACATCTATTTAATTTGCATTACCGGTATTTAAATTGTGATATGTTTACTTTTCAGATTTTTGGAATAATTATATCATTTTGTTTGTGTGCGAGAGTGCCCGGCACGTCACCAGACGATGAAGCGGATGTGTAGTCAGGAACATAGTATCCGTCCACTGTCAATACCGCAGTGAACTACATCAGTGCCTCGTTGATGCAATCCTACAACAATCGTCCATTTTACATAACTTGGAAAACAAACTCTACGACTGGCTTTCCAAGTTACATACATAATCAAAGGATTTTCAATATAATAGAAGAACTACATTGTATAATCTCCCACAGGATGTGAAAATATTTTCGCAGATTCGTTTGGAGATCTAAATTCTTCAATGACTTGAGGTTTCTGCTGTTATTGCGATGTGCTTGAGAGTTTGTGTTGCACATTGTGGACTATACTTGTGGAATACGTCTTATACAGCGATGTTACCTATTCAAGCTGGGTTGTGTTATAACGATTAAGGCTATAACTGCACTTTTTGCCGCTTAATTGTTCTGATGTGCTGTGAGAATAAGGAGGATCATTCTGATGATGTTAACAATCATTCATTAATCTGTTATTTTATGTAATTTGAATGACCGATTATGTTTGCCATATATTTCGTCATTGCATGATTGTTAAATGTGTATACATTACCAGTGATCACCAGAAATACATTGAGCCTGTCGTAATATCATTTGACATACTTTGTTACATTCTCTGGATATATATTATATATAAATGAATTATGGATGAGTGCAAAGTATTCATTTATACGTTTGTATCATTTGTTGTGATTTTGAAACTAAATGCGTTATTGTCAGTTTGTGACACACCAATCTAAAATTATTTTAAATTACTTCTTTTCATTTCCAGGATATTGGCGATCGCAATATTATCTATGCTAACCATGTTAATCACATTCCCATTTCCAGTTATTTTTCTTTGCCGACTTTGTGAGAAGACTAATGTACACCTCTTTACATTCCTTTCTGTTATTGCTCTCAAGTATGTATGATCTTCCATGCCAATGATCAGATCTGAAAGATTCAAATTAATATTTCATCAGCAGCAACAAGCTATTTTTTTGTAAGTAAATTTGGTAGACTATTCTTCCACTGAAGTATACTTCCTCTAGTTATTGGTTGTCATCAGTTTCTACAGATTTCTTCCCTTTGTTATCTCATTTTGTTTATAGGAACAGATCCAATTGGATAATATTGGCATGCTATATATAGTTAGTGATCACTGGAAATTATTGTTATATTTCTACGACCCTCTGCCCCCAATCTGCAAAACTCAAATTGAACTGAATAGTTCTATTAGTGTTCCTGCATGCTGTCTAAACACCATTGCATTGGATCTTCCCCTTTTTCCCTCCCTGTACATAGCTGTCTTATTTTGATTTTTATCTTAATTTATTGATCTATGATACTACACTGTTAAACAGTGATATGAATTCGCTAAAGTATTCCGATTATTATTAAATTTAAATGGGTCATAAATTATTTATCTTTTCTTATATATTTACAATTCCTAACACATTGCCATTCCACCCTTGGTGGGTGTACATACTAAAAGGAAGCTAAAAGCCAGAATTGGAAGTACTGCATAGGGAAGTCTTATTCTGTTTTATGCCGAAATACATACTCACCAGGGGTGGAATTATGTGTTACGAATGGTATAGTATACTCTTGAAAAGGAAAAATAGGGTTTTTTTTTCTCTGCCAGTTAAACAATATCATACTAATCGGTCTGAATTTTTCTTAATCATAAGTATTTGATAACATATCATCCTATTGGGAGTATAGATACTTTTAAATATTAAGCTAATCAGATTAAAGTAGTTTATGTGTTGGCCATCTTCAATTACTATAAATTAATTATTTGTGAAGACAATCACATTTTATTATGTATTATTTTTGTCATCAATTCTTGACCATGAGGTCAGTGGTAGCAATCTACATCAGATCATCATAATTTCTTCTTAATTTACAAATCGACCCTCTCCAATTTGCTTTTAGCATTCATAGTAACAACTTTTCTCAAAACAGTCCTCACATTATAAAATTTACCAGAGCAAAGTGTTGTAGACACTCAACAATGTTGAATAGGTTTGTTTTTAATGAAGGAAAATGATTGTCTGATTGATTTGACTTGGATATCGTTGACCACTATGATAGATATTCACTAGGAACCTGTGATATTCAAAAAATAAATGAAATTCCAATGATGCTTAATAAAGATCGATACACACATAATTGACCAGCCCACACTTGTAGAGATCCACCATTCTTATTACATTAATCTGCATTAAACAAATACAAAACTTGTGTGAACATTGAGACAGAAACTTTGTTTAAAAATAGCATTTATAAACATTCAACATCTTGTAAACAGATTTAAATTGAAATCATTCGAGGAGGTCTGGCATGGTTTTTCTCATCTCTATTTTTAACACTTTATATGTTCTGGTAATTCTGAAGATACACTTTACTCCATGTAATTATGTTACTCAGTGTAATTATGTTACTCAGTGTATCTCTAAACCATCATTCTTAAACAATGTAATCTAATGTAAACTTTGCATATGATGCACATAGTTTCTCTTCACTGGGTGTGATAGATATCCCACCGTATGGAGTCTACTCATACTTCTCAACAGCTAATTCTCTTCGCAATTCTCTCATACGTTTATCCTTTATAACTGATAAATACTGGGATTTGGTAGACATAAAACATCACATATCAGCTATACAGAAATTATGTTATAAGTGTGTATCAATTTTGAGAATTTTAGATGTTTAACTTTTAATTCCCGACAATTAATGGACAATTGGCATTATGCATGTTATGACAGTTTCATCATAGATATGTAGTGTAAATACGAGCATTACATTAGATTCATTATATGATCATGAAGATAGCGTTTTGCAGCTATTGAAGCTCTGGTTGTGTGTGCATTATTCATGTTCAAATTTTATTACATGTACGTCTTGAAACTATTTTTGTGTGTATCTGAGACTTTGTTATTGCATTTTTGTATATTTGACGTTGTGCAGTTATTAGCGTATATATTGCATACCAATCTAATAGTAGCAGTGCTATTTTGATAACATATTCATTATCTTTTACAAATGTGTGTTTCTATCTCACAAAATAATTTTGTAGTTTACAATTAATATTATATTTCTGAACATAAAGTGTGTAATAATATGTATATTGCCCTCCATTTTTGCAAATAGATATTTAAAGTACCGGGTAACTGTAAAAGTCGCATTATTGGTACATATAGCGAGATGTACACAAAATCAGCAATAAACTATATCTAATTACAGTAATTAATGTAATTACAAAACCTCTTCTATTATGAGAACCAAACAGCTCATGATATTTTAACTGCAGACTCTGTGGTTAGAGCATATGTGTGAGGTCAATTGACGATTGAAAAACATTTTCAGCCTGTTCCAACCATTGATCCACGATTCGTACATATTATCCCATATGCAAAAAAGAATATCCTTTGTGGTGGCAGCAGGCTTCTTCTGAGATCATGTGTCGAAATCATCATGGATCTGACATCAATGATTAATTAATCAATGTGATTTAGAAGTGTTGTTAAACATTATGTGTGTAACTGTGTGTACTAACAGAAAGTGAAGACACAACACCGACTTTGAAATCGGCAGGTAAAATATGACAAGATTTGAAATGGTGACTGTATAAACATCAAAAAACCATCCATCACATTCGTGTACTTCATGGCATCTCAGAAAAAATCTCAAAATGTGTCTTGCATTTTAATTGTGTTTTAGTATATTTTAGCAGAGATTATTATTTTGATATAATAATCATTTATTTATCAACATACTTATATAAATAATTTAAATATAATCAAACAAATCCTAGAAAAGACTAAAACACTCAATTTTACATTGACGCATAGAGAACATTATGCCATGATGTGATGTTAGAAGATTTCACCAGTTATTAGCGACTACCACATTTCTAAATTCACTCTACATGTATTCTGTTGCTTCAAGTAACTGCTATCTCTCCCTTCAGGATATTACATGGAATATAATACCCCACATCGTCTTTCCCCTATATCCCATATTATCTTTCCCCTACAGGTAATAGCAAATTATATTAACTTCAATTATGTTGTCTTGTAAGGAATTCAGTTGTTATTAAACAATTTCTAACATTTTGCATTTTGTTTGTAAAAGCTAGTCAGTTTGGTTAGTGGATAGTTATCACTAGCAAAGTTTATATTTGTTAAAAAGGGCAAGGAGAGTTAACAATAGATGTCCAGTTATATATTGTATACTACACCATGTTACCAGATGTACAGTAAGTTGTGATTTATAAACTAAATATTTTTTTTGTTAGTCTTGTTATGTATTATAATAGTTTAGCTGTATTTTGCTTCTGAAAACTGACAAATAAGGGAACCTATTATTGTGTTTTAGTTACATTTTAACTGGCTTAGTTATGCATTTTTCATTTAGTCAAATGATTTCTTATGATACTACCATCCAAAAAATAGTTATGACAATTTATGTGATGTGAATATTGCGTAATATGTCTCTAAGAATTTAATTATTAGAAAACTTTGACTAGTTTAGAAGTAAACGAAGCTAATAGATGTTGTACCGAAAACCGCTATCATGTACTTATTAATGTATGGCTAAAAGTTCATTTTCAATTAACAAATTATATGTAATACAAATCATTACTTTTTTATCAATATATTTGCTTACATTTTTATTATCCTTGTGACAAAAAATTTAAATGATCTGTAGATCAATACTTGTACTTAAGTTTCTCAACATCCCTATAACAAAAACAAATTTCTAGGTATATCGAACAAAATATACCTATTTTGCTTTTATTAATTTGGCTAAATATGAGAAAATTTATAATTAATTTCTCTTTGTTTGATTGGATTGATGTATAAATTATTTAAGATCATTTCAATAATTTCTAAAGATGGAAGTAAGACTTAAATGTTATACTGAATTGAAGCGATAAGAGGAATGTTTATGTGGAATTTTCTTGGCAGAATGGATCAATTGTAATCCAATTATTTATGCTGATAATAATGCTGGTGTTTTTAATTCTGTAAGAATTATTTTTTTGTTGAGAGTTTGTTTTGTAGGATTTAATTATCAGGTAGTTTAGTTTGTTATTAAAGACTTAATTGAATAAGTCTCTAGTTTCAATTTTATTAAGTAAGATTTCTTTTCTGAGTTGATAGTTTCTATTGTTCAATAAGAATTAAGCAGTTTGCTGCCAACTCCCATGGCCTTTGCTATAATTCTTAAATCAGTTCATTTTCTCAGTGTTATTGTGGAAATATGGCTAAAATCAGATCAGCTGTGATGGTGGTTCAAGGGTTTCTTTGTTGCTGAATCATTTCAATGATATGACATGGTTAATGGATTGTGCCAAACTGAAATGATTCTTTCCATCAGAGCTAGATGTTCTGCCACTGCACTAGGAAATAGGATATACATTTATTATTGAAATCATACTTATTAATCAAACGATCGATATTGTAGGAACTACTGGTATTACAAATTGTGTTTAAGTAGGTAAATAGTCTACTAGAGAGTAGAAAAACTCAATTAACAAATAAAGAAAAACCCTCTTCCTGCAAATAATGATTGTTAAAAATGGTTACAAGTTGGATTTTAAACATTTAAGGAATTAGAATTTTCATGAATAAATTTATTTTTTAAATTATCGTTGTCCTGGATCTCAAGCTTGATGTTAATATTAATAATTATTATTGCATCGAAGTCAAATTATATATAATTATATACATTTATTGCCATATTTCACTACTGGTATTAACTAATTGTCTTATAATAGTCTTTGCATATCAAAATGTGATGTTATATTTATTTTACCATAGTCTCCTTTATTAGATTAGCATATAATAAATGAACAATGAATAATTCCTTTCTTTAAAGCAACCAACTTTATTAAATTATATTTTCGCACAACAGACATGTTTTTTTTAGTTTTTTTTTAAACATGTATAAACAAATGATAAATAACTTTGGCACTAACAGATTACTTGATGGTTGAAAAAACTGTATAAAACTTTGTTCAGTTATGTCCAGGAATGTCTGCAAAGGCTGGTCACTTCGAAAGAAAACCTCCAAGCAGACACACACCATTCTTAAAAAAGTCTATCTCGGGTTAGACTGGTTTTTAAATCACATAACACACACTTACATCCTGCATTTGTGCATTATCAGTCAAATTAATTATTCTCATTTACATATCATTAAATTCATTGCTTTTATTTTATCTAAATTTATTGATTCATATTTTGATAATATCATAATTAGGGAAATGGATTATTTGTAATAACTATATTGTATTCATTGTAAATATTTGTACATTAAAACATTTGGAGTTAACTTTATTTATACGGAGCTTTGGCATGATATGTAAAACAAATGTACTTTGTTTACCTGTCTTGGATAAAATATACACGGTCATTCTAGAGGATCATTTATTAAAATGTCTGTGATTTCTAATTTGATGAACGTAATTAATTAAAAGGGACCAACATGAGAAAAATTTGTCATATTTATGGTAATTTGCATGCAACAAATCTATTTCTCAGCTATTGTTTTGTTTCCATGGTAAAATTAATGATTTTTTCTTTGACTCTGTAGGTTATTTGTTTATTTTGTTTGAATATTTTAAAAAGATACCAATACACTCATCCAAATTAACATTCTGTATCAATGTGTATATCATTATTTAGCTTAATGTGGTAAAATAGTACATGTATTTAATATTAAATTTATATAATTTTATCAATAGGTGGGTTTTTTTCTGCAGAAAATCTATTCAACAGATCATACTGAACAAGTTGGGGTTAGTAAATCTAATTTCAATGCTTTAGTGCAACATTCAGGTGAAGTGTTAAACTTTAACAATATATTCCTGAAGACATTTGTTTTTTAAAATAAATCTGAAATCAAGACTTGGAGAAGATAAGTGATAAGCTTGTAGTAATTATCATCATCTGAACACTATTCTGTTATGTGATGCTTTCTCCAACATGCGTTCACTATCTTGCAGGAGAAGTGGGTGAGATCATTCATCACAAGACATTACAACTGATAATTTTGTTTTGTAAGTAAATCATTGTTTATTTTAAGTCATTTGCACATTATGATTTTCAAGACGATTTCTTGTATTTATAAAGTTTTGTATATATCACTTTTATCTGTTCACACAAGAGAACAAATTAAATGAAATAAAATATTTTGATATGTACTGCAGTTTTGGTTCATCCTTTCTGTTTGCAGATTCTGTGTTTGTTTATTTTTGCTGAGAGAAAACTTTTACAATCCAGGTGGGATGCCCTAATCTTCCAGGAACACTTTACTATACTTTTCATGAACACTTGATTAATAACTGAACTCTACCTTACCTTTCAAACTGATGTTCTCATTTTACATGAATACTTTACCGTACCTTTCATGATGTTCTTATTTTTCATGAACTCTACAGTACCTTTCAGGATTAAACTGAAAAAGAAACCACAAACGGAGTCGGTCCACTACTTTAAATCATCTGCAGACTTGTATGACTTTGCCTGATGTCCACTCCGCCAATAATTGAGTGATATCTGACTTTGGCTCGACAGCTTGGCCTATAACCGCCAGCAAACCGACAATCACTTTGAACACTCGCACGTTTTGTTTTTTGTTTGCCTTATGCACATAGCATATAAATTACATTGACTCTTAGGTCAGTCTTGGCGGGGCTGTGTAACACTATAGGTATAATACATGCTGTTAGTCTGGAATTGCAGTTGACTAGCCCAATGGTTCTGACGAATGACATTCGATGATCCGTAGCCGTTATAATTGACTTCTCAATTTTAAGTTCTGCGAGCTTTGTCTATAAATGTGATGATTACTTTTGTTTAAAGAAAACAAAGTCAGGATTTATTTTACGTTGCGACGTAGGAAAGGCTACAATTAAGTATGGTACTATCACTTTTGGGAAAGATTTTCGTTAGTTACTCTAATTGCTTACGGCTTGAAACGCTTGTTAACTTGGTCACTTTAAGGATGTCATTTTGTAAGAGGATAATGATGAAAATATCTGCTCCTTATGCTGCCATTACGAAAACTATACTTTTGTTAAAAAATCATTTGAAATCCTCAGTGTCTTGACAGTAATTAGTAATAACAACCACATCCTGCTATTGCCCAAAAAGATACAACATGAAATAAAAGAATAATTGATGTTCGATGAAGCTAAACCAATAGTGAGTGCTGGAGTAGAAAGAATACTACACGAACTAAAGGAAACATTTACTATTTACAGAAAGTTTTGTAAATTTTATTTGTAAATCTCATTCCATCCTTTTTGGTCATAACATGGCGTAATGCCGTGACCATAAGAGCCATTTTGTATCACGAACATGATCAAGTGTATTTGTTTAACACCATTAGAGCAACGTTAATACATGTAAAACATGTATGTTAAGTTCAATACTAACGCTAAATGGAAAACCGGCTACATTTTCTCATAAGCAGCAAATGCTCTTTTTTATGTGCATGAATTTTATAGATAGGCCTATATATATCATATAATTTGCTAAACCAACCAGGAAAGTATACACTGGAGTTTTGGGGTTAAATGGGCTTTACTTTTTTTCCAGTCCATTAACCTTTCGGTTTGAATACTTTGTTGTCATAAAGAGGAAATATTATTCAATGTGTCGGTGACTTTCTTTCATTATGTTTTTCATAATCCTGTCACTTTTCATGCTATTCACGTACAAACCCAGACCTACTTAATTAATCAATATACTGATTCATTCAACGAGTTTCCTCTTTATATCATGTATGTCGTCTATTTTTGATTTCCATGCATTCGACCTCGTATTATTAAACTGTATTTTAGATTAAATATCGAGTCTCCACTGACGCATTACAACAAAAATGGCGCCAGTTCAACGGGCAAATTGTTGTCATAGAAACTCATCGCCGCCAAGAAGTTGTGATGAGGCATGATATTGTAGTTCGTGGCATTCATCAACAGAAAAGTGCTTCTGAACCGACATGACGTGGCACTCACATAATACATAAACGTCACAGTTTTTCCTAATGCAATGTCTTGCATTCAAATCACAAATGGTCAACAGTAAACGTTCATTTGTGTACTTGACCAGGCAATTCATTAATAACACTCATCAATGTTTGCCTTATGGCATAAAACCGAACTTGACTATAGATTAACCAAAAATACTTTATATTCACAGCCATTTTATAAATTGTAACCTAGTTCTTTATTGAGAACAATATAATTTAGTATAAAAATACATTGGTATCAGTTTTGGCGTCAACTTTGCTTCGTTTATCTTATCATTTTAACCAGAATGTTTAACATAACTAAATCAAAACAGGTGAACTTGCAAACAGGTTTAGTTAACTTCCTTATAATTATATTAATGATCATATAATTTAATATTAGCAGGACAACAAAATATGGCAAAATATATTTATTACACAGTACATCATCGATTCATATCTTGATTATTCCATAGAGTTAAATCGACATTGGTTTGTATAATAATCCTTCTACCCAAGCATTTGGCGTCTACACATTTCATCTTCTGATGTACTTAAATAGGCCTAGAGAGTGTTGCCATTTTGTTATTCGTGTGTATGTATGTATAATATAACATTAAACCACCAATTATTGTATATTCGCACATTGTTCTACACGTATAGGCTAGTTTGATTAATAGCGTGTCATTTGTCTGGTACAAATCGTTGCATTACAACTCTACATAAAACTGCCTAAAGGACATAGTAATTGCTTTCAAATAACTTCATGAGATTCCATAATTACAATATTCACGGAGATTGCAAATTGGTTTCTGGACAACAAGCGGATTTTGTCATGTGGTTAGAAACGTCGTCACACCATACTCCTAGGCAATATAATTTAAATAAGTTGTGTAGGCTATATAAATTATATTAAATTGTAGGTATCAAGGAGAACAAGTAAAGTTTGTTTCTTTAACAACCCCACTGGAACACATTGATTATTAATTAGCGGTTATTGGATATCAAGCGCGTGTTATATCAACACTTGGTCACATAGTAAACCCACTAGGCTACTCTTACCGAATAACAGCAAGGGTTCTTTTGTGAGCATTTTTCTACTGATAGGCCATTGATGGACTAGTCGTGGATTACTCACTAGAGTTGGAGCCGGTGTAATAGGAATAGAATTCCATAGGAATATAGGTCCGACACTATGGATAATGCTATGGGACCTACATACCTAGGAATCCTAGTTCAAACCAGACTTATATACACTGTATAATACATAGTTTTATTGCGTTTTTTCTTACATTAACTCTAGGACTTGTAGCTAATATCTTATTTTATGGATCAGACTATTTGTTTCATTCCGCAAAGATTAATTTTATTATTTAATCCATTTTGTTATGACATAACCGGACTTGCATTCCGGTTGGACTTGCGTTCCTTTTACACCGGTGTGACATTCCAAATAATATTCGAAGTTCTATTCTGAATATTAAAATATGTTTCGTGCACAAGAATATATCGTCGTTTTAACGTTCGACCAAGTTGCGCCTCAAGGGACGTCATCCAATTGAACATATATGATTGCCGCAGACATGGTTCGACGCAGACGATTGACACTTTCCCCCGAAGGACGAGTAGCAAGCGGACAAAGATAACGAACACGACATCAATAAACTCCCATCGAGATTCACTGCATCGTCTTTATCCTTGCAAGACCGAGGATCCTCGTAAAGACCAGAAAGGACAACATGCACACACGATTCATCCAATTGCAATTTTTGTTATCAATTGGCAAGATGCTAAGATGTCTACCACGGTCCTCGGCAATGCCATTTATGTGACCTAGGCACCCATAAACAATCTTTTTTTTTCTTTCTTATATTATATAGACACGCCGTAATTGAAGAAGAAAATGTGAATTCCTAAATGCCTCAAACTGTGTAATCACGTCTTATCGTAATAGATATCTCATGTTATGACATGATGTGTGTGTGCCACCCAACAACATTCGCAAAACGATAATACACTCTCTATTATCATTCTTGTTTTATTTGTTCACTTCCAACTGTGTCTGCGAATAGCTAAAGAGTGTTCGCATAAAAATAGAATATATATATATATATATATATATATATATATATATCCTGTGATGTAATAATAGTATAATTAGTATTATATTACGTGTAATTTATTTTACCTTTTTATATAATCATGATCATATATAAAAGAAAATAATAATATAAGGAGTTTAAACAATACCCAGACAATTAAAAGCTCTACATAGAATAATTATTGGTAATGTAAGTAAAAAACAACAACGCATTTACAAAAAAACAAATTGAAAATCTTTACCAAATAATACCAAGCAATATATTATGTGAAATATTTATTTTAAGAGCGCAGTCCTTTAAAAGCTAGAACTATCTTCAAAGAGCGTGTGTGTATAAGTAGTATTAAGTACGAATGTACACGCAGTTTGCGATGCGCAGTAGCCTTTAAGGGTAAATCATTAAATGAAACCTTTTAAGTGACAACATTTTTTGAACCGAGTTGTTCAATAACAATATGAAAGAAATTTCTGAAATAAGAATAAACGCAGAAGTGTGCTTACTTGGGATTTTCTGCGGGGAAATCAATTTTTGTGGAAAAGTGGAACGTCTAATAGAATTTCGGGGATGTTGTCGGTAGGCCTACACATTTTAAAAGTCTGGCTATGCTCCTGAGACTTCAAACCTTAACAGACCATAGATTAACAAAACTTAGTTTCATACACTCTCAATAATAATTGTTTCAACCCTACCCTCCCTTACAAAATGAACATACATGCTATGATGCTATTAAATTATTATTTATTTTGTTGTTGCACTCACTATAGAATTGGAGCCAGTGTAAACGAAATAGAAGTCAGTGGGAATCTTGGTCCGAAACAATATTGACATTATCTAGTTGTTATTGATGAGGTAGCTCAACATAATCTACTATAGTAAACCTAAAGGCCTAGGCAAAATACACACTTTCAACAAATACCTATTAAAGCCATCTAATTTGGTAAAATTGATAAATTCATCTGGAAAATTCAAAACACTTTTTTTTTTACAAAACGTATGTTATCGTCATCTAATTTTAACACTGTGAACAAACGCGACATACATTATATTATGTATAATACTCGTGGTCGATATAATAATAATAATACAATTCTGAAATACATCATGTATGTATTATACATGATATACATATCATAATACTGTACTTGTAATTTCAGTCTGTCGTCGATGTAATACCCTCAGATACCTTAAATTGTCTAATAAAATACAGCTATTTCTTACTTGTATAAAGTCACGGCCTTTTCTAACATTCACACTGTTGTCAAAAACAATTGTCAGAAAATCGGTATTAGGACCTAATTACACGAATCAAGCAACATCGATTCATGTTAGACTACGTTAACTGGCATTTAACGAGTGGCCTATCGAGTATAGAGATGCCACACAATCCAAAGATCAAAGTTAATTGGGCGGGCTTTATTGAAGGGTATTTTTAAAAGCTAATACTTAGATGGTTATCCCTGTCAACTTAACATTTAGCTCTGCGTACTAATTGCTTCTAAACTTATTTCGGAATCACAAAGCAACCACAGTGACGTCTAATATCACACAGGCCCCTAACGAGATATGAAACTGACTACCATACGTAACCTGCAATCATTTGCATCCGGTTGATCTGCGCTTGATGTTTTAGTCTCGTTTGTGAGAGATATTTGCTCGATACGTGATATCGGCTTAATATTATTTGTTTAAACCAGACTATTAGTAATTACAAGTAGGTTGGACACTCCCCCGTAGAGCAGTGGTTAACGTATCGGGCTAAAGACTGGTATTAGTAATTACAAGTAGGTTGGGCATTCCTCCGTAGCGCAGTGGTTAACGTATCGGGCTTAAGACTGGTATTAGTAACTACAAGTAGGTT
>JAUTCZ010044388.1:0-12244 GCA_032273805.1 Melanodrymia brightae | reverse complement strand
TGATGGATAGTGTTATGACATAAAATGCTCCAAAACATTTTCGGGCATATAGAAAATCCCATAGGTTTATATATCCTGGAATATATACCCGCTGGGAGGAATATTTCCAAGGAGGGGGGAAGATTTTCAGGGGTGGGGGGTATTTTTCCTAGGAAATCTTCCCCCCCAGGGGGGTATATATCCTAGGAGGGGGAAATTTCCTGTAACACCGGCTCACTGTTCAGTAGAAATAAACACCTCCCCCATCCCAGTGTATTTATTATTGTAACTCAACAAGTTTATAACACTAAATCTCCCCCATCCCAGTGTATTTATTATTGTAACTCAACAAGTTTAAAACACTAAATCTCCCCCACCCCAGTATATCTATAATTCTAATTCAACAAGTCTATAACACTAAATCTCCCCCACCCCAGTATATTCATAATTCTAATTCAACAAGTTTATAATACCAAGTACAAACCACCCCGACCCCAGTATATTTATCATTCTAATTCAACAAGTTTATAACACTAAATATAATTAACTTAAAGTAAATTTGGTGACTATAATTATAAACAAAATTATGTCAGTTTGTCAGATAATATTATTTTACAAAATTAATAATTATGTCATAACATTTGATGATCGACCACTGTTCATGTGCAGAAGCCATTTCCAGTCAGTGCATCGGAATTTGATTCTACGAGGATACATGTAGTTGTCTGTAGACATTATGCAGTTATTCTCCTCCAAGTTAGCATCAAGGGAAAGCACAGATAAGCTGCAGGTAATCACAGAAGATTTCATACGATTGTAAAACTCTCTGTGATTACAACTGATGACCCAGGAGAACAGGGTAATAACGGAACAATAATTAGGTTGTTATCTACCTTAAATGATTACACTGCCAACAGTGGGAGCGAGACGTAGCTCAGCACAAGAGCATCAGTCTGAGGTTCGGGAGGTCGAGGTATCGATCCTCCTCAGTGGATTCATTGGGATATTGCCTGTTTAAACCAGTTATTGCAATTGGTTCATCATTTGAAGCACTTTTGCTTTTGCTGGCCTGAATAGTCTGCCTGTTAGAGCAATTTTTAACAGACTATAGAATTTCACAGAAAAACAACTTAAATTGAACTTTACCAACATGTTATTATTTTGTCAGATTACTGTCATTAAAACAAAAAACTAATATACTTACAAAACAAAATCCCATTTATTATATTTTTTTAAATCTTGAATTATTTTCAATAAAATATGTTGTACATTACATTACATTATTGATGTACATGATGAATAAATAAATAATACCCCATCTTGCCAAAATTAGGGTGGCTGTTACAGTATTACTGGGGTAGTTACAGTTCTGTATAGACCACAGTGTATAACATATACATGTAGCTTAGAAGAGAAATGCATCCAAGATACACAAAACAAATGGTCCGGGAGTGAATCTGAATTTGGTTTCGAAACTAAAATATGTGACTCGAAACCATAAATATACTGCATACATGTACATGACTGATGGCTCCATTTGAAATTTACTGCACTGAGATTTGATTGATCACACGTACATGAAGTTGAAGAATGAGATATTCTTGATAGTGACTATTACTACCTTATCAGCATACAGACTCCAGAATACCATTCTTGTGAGCTAATACGTAGAGAACCGTCAAACGACTCAAAGTGAACAGAGAATGCGCATTTCAATGCTATAATGGAGATCCTGATCTCATTTCCTGAGTAAATGTCACTGAAAATATCTCTTTGTATATACAGTCGCAGAGATAGGGCAAAGAGCAACTAAATAAACCAATCCAATGTTGCAGAAAATCACATTCATTCACATATCCCAGCAATTACTCGACAATAGGTATTACTACCACTTGTAACAATGTTACCAATTATCATTAACATAAATTTTCTTCAAAAATTACTTGCTAAATAATAAAATGTTATTGAGTCATGGGTAGGAGTGGGATGGGATGTAGCTCTGTGGTGGCATAGATGAGAACAATTAGAAAAACGAAGTAATAAACGTGTTGCATATACACTGTAACTTTATAGGCATTAAACAGGAATATTTTGCAGGATATGGTTTCATATACATGTATATTTTATGTGCATCTGCCACATGTATTATATCAATAAAAAACAAAACATAAACATTATTTCATCTGGTTTATATTACCTGTATGTGTAATGCAAATTATGTCTCTTATGAATAAACCACTAAGATAATTTTACTGGATTATTTGAACACTTCTATTGTTTAGAGACACCACCGAGCCAAAACATGTATTACTATGTAAAAACAACAAATAAACAATTTTTTTAAATAAATTAAACTACCATTTAAAAACGCAGATCAAAGCAAAATAAATTTTACCTTCCGCAAAGTGCTTTAACATTACAATATTTTAGACAAATTTTCTAAATTGTAAGAGCTGCATGAATTAATTAAGCTAAATAATTTATGACACTTTTTAAAAATCCAGCTGTTCATGTGAACATATTATACGTTGTATATGGTTCTGTCCATCGATCACAGAAATTCTTTCTGCAGCAACTGTCATGCATTTTTCTTAACAGTGGCTTTGTGGTTCTTTAATTTGTAAAACATTACAAGTCATGAGCGGCTGTTGACTGTCAGCTCTTTTTCTCAGCTGTGCAGCTTTTTACAAATACAGCTTTGGATCACTAGTTTAACAATGTTATCCAAGATGAAGCTGTCTTAAAGCCAACTGTCCATGTCATGTTTGACTTTAGACCTGTCCAATGCTCCATAGCACATGTTAAACAACCACAGCTTATTTTAACAGAAGACAATCACTCTTAAACAGGCATCACAGCTTTAACAGAAGATAATCACTCTGAAGAGGCATCATAGTTTTAATAGAATATGTAAAATCACTCTAAACAGGCATCATAGTTTTAACAGAAGACAATCACTCTAAACAGGCATCATAGCTTTAACAGAAGACAATCAATTTAAACAGACATGATATGTCCTTATTAAAGAGAATCACTCACCATTTTGGAGTGAAAAATGTGTGACTATGGAGTGAAGTGAGTTATATACGCAAGAGAAAATACAGTCCTTGATTATGTATATAATTGTATTATACATTTATTATATGATTATAAACATGAACAGAAATCTCAAAATGTTATTATAATATGTAAAATTTTACAAATAACACCACAAAACATGCAACCAAATTGTTAGAACACTTCTAAGGTCAATGCTATTGATTAGTCTGATGCAGTGTAGCGGAAAAGTTTGGCATCAATTTCTCTGAATGAAGGTCTTCAATACATGCTAAACAAGCACAGCTTATTTCAGATATGATTTCTACATCCAAAAATTATTAACAGGAATTTTGTTCAGATGCAATACACGTTCTTGTGGTACATCAGGTTAAGCACAGCTACATGTATGGTAATTATAAAATATTTGTTGCCTATTGAATAACAGTGTGTTGAAGTTAAATCTCCACAGGAGATTATTAAAGAAAAGAAGATAATATAGATGATACTCCCCGAGTGTCTTGTGATATCATCATTTATCAGTACAAGTTAATAGAAGAGTAAAATCAAGCTTTGCCGATGACCTTTATACTTTTATTAACAAGTGGGTTTTTTGGTGTATCTATGCGAGTGGTTAACAGCTTGCCTAAATGGCATTTTACGTGAGTGATGGCAAGTGTAAGCAACCGCTCGTCTTTAAACAAAAGACTTATAACTATTTTACAAGTTAGATTGATCCTGATACATGTATGTTGCACGTAAGATGGATGTATCATAGTCAAATTCTGTTCCCCTTCCATACGGTACATGTACGTAGAGTAAATGCAGAAAAAGTTCTATTACAAAATGCATTCTCATATTTAAGACAGGTTTTTTTTCTGGTCTTAATGATACTGTCATGAATGATCACATAACAATTTTTACTTCATATGTGTAATAAATAAAGATACAAGTATTACATGATAATGACTGTCTGTATCATTACGTAACAGTAAAATCCCATAACCACTAATGACCCAATATAGTCTAGCCAACATCTTCATTTCATCTTTTAAAGATTAGATCTACATTCTGCCAATATAACCATGACAAATTTACAGACCGAACTGCATGCAGGTCAGATGTTCTGAATACATTCATCGACAAGAGTACAAACAACAAACTCTTCTGGAAAACAGGAAAGTGTAAGGTCAGAACATAAAGACTTAATCACATGGTGATTTCTTTGAATTAACTTCTGCAGAAACTCACAAAAAGATTGGCCCCACACTGACTGGCCCCTCCTGATTGCCGAAACCAAGCAGACAATAGGTTTGTCAGAACATTCAATCAATTGCCATTGCCATCACACTGAGCAAAATCAGCTTAAAAGGAAAGGTTACTACAAAAGTGATTGCGGGCATTTATTGATAGTGCTATGTTAGTCTGAGACATTTTGAATGTTTTTGATTCTCGTAATCGGCTTTGCTAGTGGTCATCCAATTATGTCTGACATCGGTTTTATGAGCAGACACTGTGTGAGGGATGGAAAGAAAGGGTTTAGGGAAAAGCTGGTTGTGTTGGGCGGGTCTTCTTTTATGCACATCATCCAGTCATTTAGATGACATGTTGTTGGTCACCTGATTAACATAAAGTCGTAAGTGACATGGTATTACGTTGTTACTTACGACCTAATCTTAATTAGGTGACGATATGTATGAGTGTCTTCCAACCAATTGAAGGCAGTGTTCTTACACGTGGTATGTTGTACATTTGTACATGTATGAATGAATATCTACAGAGAAATTATTTTTCTCAATATGTCTTTTAACATTCATATCACTATAATTATTATGGGCATTACATGGTCTGGTCATGAGGGGTGGGGTTCGGAAATATGAACCTAATGGACCCTGGGGTGTTTTAATATGAACCTACACGTAGCACCTTAATAACTACTTTCCCCCCTAATATTGCACTGTAAAAATTATCCTTTACACCCATGCATATGACATGGGGAAATACTACAAGTCAGCATAGGCCAGTGTGCTTCTATACTTTTTATTACTAGCAAAATCACAATATATGGCGTTCCAAAGTTCCTAAACTTTATATACAAAATCTTTCGCATTTTCTTTTAACCATGAATATTACAATCACGCCAATAATTACTAGCAATCATAACTATTAAAGCTACAACAATTGTGTTTTTTGGAAATCATGAAATTTTACAGCTGTGAATATTACTTCTTTATCAGTACATGCACTATATAAAGTACACATTTATAATTCCATTATACATGAAAAATACCACAATAAATTAGGATAGGGTGTATTTGCGTTCATTTTATTGCTAACAATATCACTGGACATCACATGTACACGAAATTAAAGTTTACACAATAATTATCCCAGTTGGTGACTTCCAACACAGTAAATTCAAACACAAAGGACACTGCCCCACTTCATACAGGAAATAATTCTCTCAATAGGACAATTACGAACAGGATATTTTTTAAGAATGGCAGCATGATAACGCTGATTATTATGTCCCTGAATGGCACGACCCTCAAAAAGCCAAAAGCATTATCTTGTCATTAAAATAGTTGAACTCAGTTTGATATATAAAGACTAGAGATATATATTCAGTGGTGGATGATTGGGTTTGCATGCTCATTCAGCTGGTATGTACACTATGGCTCAGACAATGCTCTATATAAATCAGACAATGCTCTATACATGTTCAAGCTATGTCGATTCTGTATGGCAAATAGATTTTGCCAGTCAACTTACCACGACTGATCTACCAGCATATACATGTATATATATTTATATCAAAATAATTCACCCACAACAATTTTGGCCACAATTCTTGTTCAATGACCGCAAAATTATTTCTTCCAAATATTACGGTTTATTTGACAATCAACCTCTTAAATAATTGAACTGAATCAGTAACAGAAATTGTGATAATAAGAGGAAGTCAACCGTGTGATTTTGCTAATTGAAAATTGCTTTTTTTAACAAATACATGTATATTTATATATTTGAAGGGCAAAGGGTTCAAACCGTTTATCATTGTGATAATAAATTTACAAACAAAAATTTAGTTTAAAAACTGTACTTCAGTGTTTAATAACAAATCTCTACTGATCCCATGTAAAGACAGGTTATAAGAATGGATCATTGAAAAAAAAACCCACACTGTCAACTCTGATTCCCTGTTGCCAATAAAATAACAAATTGAGATGTTTTCCTATCCCGGAGGACCTCAGCCCAGGTATTCAGCTATTGTATTTTGCAACATGCCAACGGGTCCGAGAAACAGGGAAGTAAATGAATGAGACACAGAGAAGCATTCTGCCTTGTGAAAACACACACAGACAACAAACAAAACGCGGAACAAATAGCAAATTGTTGTAAAAACAAAACAAAAAAAATCAATGCATTATGAGTTATCAGGCATTTAACATTACTAGCATCTTGAAAGGCAGCATTAAAAACAGAGTTCTAGTTAATGAACACTCAAAGTGGAATTTTGGAATTTGTGAAAATAATCACTATAATGGCAATCGGCATCTGACAGAAATATGGGTTTAACAATTTCAGTTAATAACAGATATCATCAAACTTGTATTAGAGACAATCTGTCATGTAGCAACTCTACTACACTTCATTGAGAAATGTTTGAACAATCCACAAACAATTTTGTGCCAATAATATTATATTCCATAGACATAATACCAGACAATTTCATGCAATATTTTTCTTTTGTAATCTTCCATTGCTAAGTGTTATTGAAAAAAGGTGGTTGTTACGTAAAGGCAAATTTTATTGGAAGTTTATTTGGAATAATTTGTGCACAATAAGCATAATTCTACAATTTAAAGAAAAAATTTGCCTTCTTAGTCACAATAATATGTTGCTAAATTGCTGATTTAGTGGCTGTTTAAAATTGCATTATCTGTACGATTCAAATAGGTGTCCCTTTAAGGTGTGTCTAAGAAAACCTCAAAAGGAAACATAACCTGCCACCTGTTGGGTGATTTCCTCTCCTTTTTCACTACTTGCCACATAGCTATATTATTAAACCGCCTTAAAATGGTTGAGTGAAGCTGATGAAAGCACAATGCTCTTGATGAGAATATCACTGTTACATGACACTGTCCTGCCAGCAAATTCACGTGTGTTATAGCACTGCATGTGTAAGTTGGGAGGCGGATCCAGGATTTTAAGTTTGATTAAGTGAGTCTATCCATAATTAGTACAACTCTAGGCAACATGTATTCATTGTAATGTCTTATAAAAAAAATTATAGACTTACATTGTAAAATTACAAAAAAAAAATATTTTCAAGGCCGAATTTATAACCTTTGAACACTGAATCGTGATTAAAGAAAAGTGATTTTTTTTCATAGCTGGTTTAAAACATACATGTATTAACTGATTTAACCCCTTATAAGATCCAGTTTGCTGTATATTACATGCAATTGATTACTAGTATCATTTATATTTATCGATTAAAAATGTTTCTTAATTATATGAATACTGTATTAAAGATATATAAATACTGTGACTATTTTAAAGATACATTTGTAAATATTTGGTCTAATAAGGCACAACAATGCTGTAACAGCTGTATTGGCTATTTTTCTTACATTTTTGGATAGGTTTTGAAGTTATTTATTCGAAAATACAAATTATAAATATCATGTGTCAATAGTGATAACAACACGACTTTGTTTGATAAGATAAATCATCGTTCCAGTACCGCCATTACCAGGATGTTCCCACATTGGGTGGTGGAGAAAAAATACCCATTGTTATCAGGCATGTCAACTCCATCAGTTTTCTATATGAGTCTCCTGTCCAGGAGGTATTTTTTCTTAGGAAATCACAAATTTCAAAGAGTTCGCAAATTTCTATCTGTACCTACAAAAAGCACCATACCATGCAGGATGTTTTTCATTTACCAATTTTGGTTTCCTACATGATTTGTAATATCAGTTGAAGTGTTCTGAACGTACACGTAGTTTTTTTAAAATTATAATTATTGTTTGCCGAAGTAAGAATTGTAGGATAAATGTTATGTTATATTTCTTGTCATTATAATTACATGTATGTCTACGAAATGCATGAACAATTTCTGTAAAACAATGTTTTAAATTGTTTATTTTGTAATATGAATCGCCTGCTTTTTAGTCTAATCTCCTGTTTTTTGGTTTAATCTCCTGTTTTTTTGGCTCCGGCTCCTTTTATACCAGAGTTTTAAGGTTGGCATTAAACAGAAATACCCGGCACTATTATCAAATTTAAGCTTTTTGCCCTGCACTTACAAGTATATTGTAAGCAGATGTTTTCAGACAAATTACACATCCTGACAACTGCTTCTCCATTTTCCCAATATAGTCACACTATTTTTCTACCAAATAGTTGTATTCCCTTCCCCAAATAACTATCTCCTTCTATTAGTTTGCCCACACTTAAAAACAATTCTCAGCATAACCCTGCATTACTGGAATTCAAACAACCAATCAAAAGTTTCCGAATTGAGAATAATAGAAGTCTGATTTGTTGTTTCAATTCCAATAATGGTAATGGTAATCCTTCTTATCGCCAACTGTCTGTTGTATTTGATAACTTTCACAGTATGTTTCAATTAATCTTTGATGGTAAAATATTGTTAATTATTGATTCAAAATATTGTATGCAAACACAGGCTGCAAAAATTAATGACCGGGTTCACATCGCAAAACGTGATGCAAAATCTTGCCATCGCGATCGATGCAATAATATTACTCATTTTATATAAGTGCTAATCAAATTCCAGTAGTTGTTTTTCCATTCTCAATCCAGTAGGAAAAACTGCTAATCACAATTTAAAAAACAAATTGCACCCTGGAACATGTAGATGTATCACATTAATTATGGTATAGATTTAGGTACAGATTGCTTCATGATTGTAGGGTTTACATTTTTACACTGAGGATCTACACTGTATAAACACATAATGCAATTTGGGTGGTCTTTCCATCTTCAAAATACCATGAATAATGTTTTACGACACAATGTTTGCTATTAAAAACCAGTCATAAAGGCCTTGACAACAATATGTTAGAGAACACTCCCAAGACAGGAGCATGCACCCTGCACTGATGAACTGATGTGTTTTCTCTCCACCATGTCTGACAGCATGTGCAATGGATGTGTTTACATCACTGATCTGTTGTAACCAGCTTCTCTTGCAGGTGCACTCATCTACAATGTCATACCCTAACCTACCGTATCTATCAGAAAAAAAGAACAACTCCAATGCTAGATGTACATCAGGCTGCAAAATGACCGGGTTTGCATTGCAAAAAGTGATGCAAAATCTTGTGATCGCGATGCAATATTTTTACTCATTTTATAAAAGTGCTATCAAATTCCAGTAGTTGCTTATCCATTCTCCATCCAGTAGGAAAAACTGCTAATCCTAATTTTAAAAACAAATTACACCTTGTACATACTTATACATGTAATGTTTGGGATAAATTTGTATTGAAACTAAAAGTGTAATAAATGTTTTTTTTAAGGACATGCATTTAGTAATAGTGCTTAATTTAAAGTACAGTTATCATAGTATGATTACTGTATTGGTTCTGTCATGGACAGGCAATACAGTATTCTTGATTGTGTACCCAGGACAGCGTGCATGAACCAGAATTAGATATCTATAGGTATGTAAATGTTTTATTCCTATCCTATCCTATCCTACTGTATTGTTTTGTAGCTACACAAGTACTTTTTCTACCAATAAGAATATTCATAAGACGAATAATAGCTAAAGTTGCATGATCTAAAATTCAAACCAGTATCCGATTGCAAATTAGCTATTCACGAATCAAGTTAACAATCAATGATAACATAGTTCATGGCGAAATAATTCAGGTTTAACTTAAGCAATTTTTAGCATAATATTTATTTTGTAGTTTTAAATATTGGACAACTGAAAATACTCATATATGAATTTTACATGTAATATACTAATAAGTATATATAATCTATTCACTTTGTCAACATATTCATCCTTTTTAAAATAGAACTTAGAAGAGGTTTCAAAATATGCTTGTTAAGCACCGCGCCTCCAACTATAGTTTTACAGTATTCAATAACTACATGCATGTTGTTCTGATCTCGGATGAAGCTACTGTTTTCCCAGCCAGTTGGGCTCACATCTGGCTCCTGTCACTAGGCAATCTTTTCCCGCCATCTGTAGAAATGTGATAACGTGGTGTCTCCATACAACCCCAAAAGACCTCTGATCCAGTTCTTTAATGTCAAGTTTAATATGCATTATATCAGAGTGCAGAGCTCTGGCAGGAACCGCTGTTACTGCTGCACACTGCACTGTGCACACTGCACACCTGAAGTTGCAAGCAGTTCTCTGCAAGCTTGTCAGGCCTTTCTTTCCCCAAGATTTTTTAAGGTGCCTATATTTTCAAAATTCACCAATAATATTAGAATTTTATATACAATCCAGGATTTCAAATTTGATAGATTATGTATTGTAAACTGTACAGGGACAAACGACTGAATTTAAGGCCTTTACAGAGCCGTTACATTACATTCAATCAAAGCGCTTACAATTCCCTTAAAATAAATCAAAGTGCTTAGTTACACAGGTAAGGAGTAGGATGTACCCTACACCTTATGGCTCAGGGGAAACCTCTGCTGTCAGTTAGTCAGTCAATTTTTTGTTGAGGATGCCCCTATCCACTTAAGGTTCAGGCACCTCTCCCCATGGGCACGGTCTGCCATCAAAGGTCGGGACCCAGTGTCGAGGCTATACCCATGGGGCAAACCTCTGCTTGTAACTTACTTAGTTAATACTGCCTGATTTCTCTGCAAGCTTGTAACTTACTTAATACTGCCTGATTTCTCTGCAAGCTTGCAACTTACTTAATAAAGCCTGATTCCCATAATACAAGTAATAGCACACCGAGCAATTACTAGTCTTGTAAGACAATCCTGCTGTTTTTGCTCCAGCATTTACCAAGCTTCAATAATTGAGAAAAACAATTAAAATGCGTTTAATGGATGTCTATCAAGCATTAAATGTACAAGACCGGTAACTAGCTTAAACAAGAAACCAGATGATGGTGTTAATTTTTTCAGTCAACAATTAACCAGTAGACTTTAATAGTTCAGGTTTTAAAATCATTGAAGCTCTGCATCGTAATATTATTAATAGTCATTAGTGGCCTTTGATACATCACTAACAAGTACATGTACATTTATAAATGGGGTAGTATAAAGCGCTTGTAAATTTGAGTGTAAATACAAGTACATTTGTACATGTATCTCCATTTTGCCACAAAAAACCCAAAACACTTAGTGTCACATGGGATTTATCCAACCCTGGATAACCCAGAAGATCTCAATAATTCTGTAACTAAATATATAAGCAGCCTAAAACCATACATACAAGGATCCAGATGACCAATATTATTATCAGAATAATTTATGTGTGTACACTGTACAGTAGTTCACATTCCTCCAAATCAACTGGATGGGATTTAAATTACATGAAGTGCTGAAATAATTCAGTTTGACAGTAGGACTGTGGGAGCCTGTGAGGTCTGCAAATAATCCAGCTTTTTCTAATTAACTTTACTAATATGCAGATACTGTTCATTCCACACATTCACGTCAGAGACTATTATCTATATGGTTCTATGACGCAATCTATTAAAATAAAAAACAATGTAAAGCCATGCAGGTGAGTAAAATCAGCTGACATCGGCTTATTATTTTTTTCGGTTAGGTGAGTTGTTTTTCGGAGACTGTGAAAGTGAAGCCTAAACTGACATTACTGACAGCACAATAAACTTCTAGATGGATTTGAGGGACATTTTAACATTCTGTTTTTAGCTAAAGAGCGTTAAATGCATTTTGTATGTATAAAAGTTTTAGTAATATATTACACAGGGTGCAATTTATTTTTAAAATTGTGATTAGCAGTTTTTCCTTCTGGATGGAGAATGGTTGAGCAACTACGGGAATTTGATTAGCACTTTTATAAAATGAGCAAAAATATTGCATCGCTTTTTGCAGCCTGTTACATGTACATTTATTAGAAATTAGTTGGCTCTCTACATGAATATTTACCGGTGTCACAGGAAATTTCCCCCCCTGAAAATCTTCCCCCCCGGGGGGGGGTATATATCCTAGGAAATATACCCCCCGGGGGAATATTTCCTAGGATATA
>JAUTCZ010044377.1:0-12248 GCA_032273805.1 Melanodrymia brightae | reverse complement strand
TATCTACAACATTACTTTTGTACGTACAGTGCGCGCGTTATAGCTTAACTATCACGGATCATGGGTCCTCGATGGTAATTGTATTGCATGTAAATTGTATTGTATTTGATTTTGTATATATATTTTTTGTATTTATTGTATGGCATTTTGTATTGATTGTATGGGAATTTACTGGTACTGTATGTGAACTTGTACTGTATTGTGTGGATGTGGATTAGCGAAACTGGGCAATAGTACAACTGTAGGACAGATCGTAGAGGTGGGATTGCGAAATACTGACGTGTCAGTGACGTGGTATAGTAGGTCAATGGAGCCTGATAAGAAGGAGGTCGTAAGTGAGTGGGAGATTGCGAAATACGCTTGACGTCGTCTTTGTATTGGTGTGGGTCACTGGAGCACAAACAGCATCGCTCAGCTGGTTTTCCTGATCACACTAGATATACATACACGTCTGACGAACCGGCTTCTTCACTGCAGTACACTGTATGGGGTCAAAGTCCCCTTTTTCCGCTGCTTACGTCAATATACAGTATTAACCATACCTGTTTATGACCACTCTTGTAAATAAATACCTTGGAATCCTAACCAGATTAGCATTGATTACATAGTTTTGCGGTTGTTTTTGTTATAACTTATTATCTATAAGAAATAGTTCTGTGTCGCTATGTGTAATATAAATCATATTTCTGTTTCTTTATGTGAAATATAAATAATAGCACAGTATTTATATTGGAAATCAACCCGTGATCCACGATTGGTCCATCAAATGCCGAGGTGTATGCTAGAGTGTCTGAGGGAAATTGCACATAAAAGATTCCTTTCTATTATTCGGTAAGAGTAACTAATCACCGCTGATTATTAATCAACGTGCTCCACTGGTGTCCGTAAACAAACGAACTTTATACACACTATAAAATATAAATAGGCCTAATAGTTCAGTTTCCTAATGAGAAATAGAAATAATACTTCTGTTTCTCTATGCTCAAAATAAATAGCAGTTCCTGTTTCTCTATGGAAAATAATAGTGTATATAAAGAACACTTTCAATATGTTCTTCCTGTAAGCAAATCCAAGCTAGAGTTGGTTGGGTCATATTTGGTGCACTTCCATCAGAAAACTGTTCAAGTACACCTGTCATGGGCACAACTTCTGACTTCACCAGAGAGTTCTGTCCACGACAGGGTCCAAGCTAGTGCTAATTAAACCTTTATCTAACATTTCACCGCAGGTGCATGTCCATATGATCACGTAGCCTTTATTGACTACAATTTAATTTATTATTTAATAAACTCAGAAGTTGATCAGTAACTTTGAGAGACGACGTCGTGATGGCATCGTCTTCTAGAGTTGTCGTATGAGTTGTTGCTGTACCGAATCGGTCGTTGCTCCTGAACTGACGACAATTCCACTGGGAATAATAAGGAAATTGATTTCTGTCGTGAATCAACATGCAGTTCTGTGCTGTGCATTAACTACGTAACAAATCACCGGACGGAAACAAGTGTCTGGGCTTAATCTGTCATTAATCTATAACAATGACGTGTTTATCCTTTAAATACCACACTGATATAGTTTATTCACGTTGAAAGTCTATCTATTCTGATAACACGTATCGAGTACCGGGAATATGGCTATTCGTGTGTCTGCATAACTATATAAGGAGAGAAACCGTTTAACACATCCCACCTTTTAGATTTCAGACAAGCATTAATTCTCGAGAAACATAAAATGCATTTAGATACGCGTTTATAGAGAACGTGGTGTGCTCTTTAACAGACCCGTACTCAGCTGGGTGCATCGATGTCATGAGAATACACAGAGACCAACTAAGAGACAGATTGTAATCATATTAGGACAACTCATCTAAAATAAAATAACTTTGTTTTGCTATTGAACGTTCACTTGAACAATAAATATGACCCACATCCTCCCATCACACAAAACATTGACGTATAGTATTAAACGTTTATCGTTGGTGTACAACATCATTTTGTTTTGCTATATAGTTGTATCGCTATAGAATGATTTGTATGTAGGAATACATGTGGAAACAAAACGTATAGCTAATCATGATTTAGCAAATCAACTCGTGGATAGCTGTGGGCCATCTATCACCGTGTGATCCTCTCAGCCTCAGGAGACAAACCATGACCAAGAAGTCGAGTACTCAGTCGCCACTGCACATATAACGTGTTGACAAACTGTGGGTAATAATGAAGTGTATACGTTACTGTGACTGCTATAAAATAATACCATGACCAACTGTGGAGATAGTACTAGTACACGCAGTCAGATGATTATCACTAAATGTTCTGTACGTATAATCAAAGTAAATTCATATACACTGTTACAGTAGTAGTGTAAAAAATATTTCTGGCAAGTATATTTAAGTACTTTTAAAATGCATGGTAATTATTTTGGTTATTCTGCTCGATGATTTGGTATTTCTATAATAAAAGTAATTTCATATTGTAGTGCCAACTTTTTATTGACATATTTTCTTTTCTGTAAACTCTATAAATACTTTGAAAATGATTATTATTTTGGCAGCTCTGCTCGATCATTTGGTGTTTTTCTGACATTTGTCCCGAGGATCTTTGTGAGACCTCATTACCTCAGTTGGTCAGAACTGCGAAGAGTGAAGACAAATTGTAAAGATGTCCTTCTAATCTGCACTAATGGCTTCATAACGAAGTGCAAGACTCGTTAATCAAGTGTATTATTGAAGATTCGTCTGACCTTCGGCTAAACGAGTAAAAACTAATATTGCATTAATGCCTGTTATTTTTCTTTATGTTTGAGCGTGTCAGATTTTTAGGTGCTACTATCCAATTAAGGTTCAAGCAAACCCTTCATGGGTACAATCTGGAGCTCATCGAGTAATAATCATCAGCTATTGGATGTCAGACACAGTTATTTTGACACATTGTTCTAGAAGGAACCTGTTTCCGCCATGTAGGCTAAAATGTCATACTCTTACTAATTAGCAGCAGGGGATCTTTTATAATTATACTAATAATGTCACATACCACTGCATTTAATATATCAGATGTTAGTTGTTTGACTGGGGAGGTTATTTGGGTGAACTCGCTCGCCGTCTACCTATACAACTCGTCACGCAAGGGTTGGTGACATTGATTCAAATAATAGCTAATAAAAACAAAATGCCTCGGGTATTATTTTTATGCGGGTAACCTTAGTGATACGTCAAGTTGTCTGAAACCACATAAAAGGAATTAATAAGCACGAAAAGCAACTGGTATTATAGTGCAAAAGTATCACTTATCAAAAGTCAATCAACAAAACGAAAAGATGTTTCAACGTTTGAATTCGTATAATATTATCTACAAAGTTTAAAACATAATAATATAATATTCATCGCGTACCGTCCTAGTAGGCTATAGCTGGTTATTCTGCCAGATATGACGTTCACGTCAAACCTGTTCCACTGCTGTCAGCTGATAGATTAAGGTTCAAGAAAAACAACCTTAAAAGATAAATTGCCATTGCACGTGATGTAATAACAGTTGAGAAAAGAGGTGAACATTACCTGATGGTGCTATTCATACACGTGATGTAATCAGAGTTCAGAAAAGAGGTGAACATTACCTGATGGTTCTATTCATACACGTGCTGTAATAACTGTTCAGAAAAGAGGTGAACATTACCTGGTGGTGCTATTCATACACGTGATGTAATAACTGTTCACAAAAGAGGTGAACATTACGTGATGGTACCACAATATTATTCCTGGACTCGCCTTTTTGTATGTAGTGCCTATGGTTTTTCTAATGTCTCAAGAAAATCCGTCAATGATGCTCCCTTAAGCTTGATACAACAATTGGTTTTCTTGAGATTCGCATAAAAAACCAATTACAAAAGGACTCGCCACAAAAACTTAATGGGTGTGTATAATGAATGACCTAGTTATAATTAATGATGTGATGTATTCATTATTTTACGTTCCTGGAAAGCGCTGGTTTCTTGGTGACGTATTGTTTTTACGATCCTGAAAATCTTTTGTATATACTAGTAACTATCCTTCGTGAGAGAAAAAATACCAGTTAATTAGACTAAAACAATATTGCGTCACACACCCGAGGGTTACTTACTATTTGAACGACCCCAATAATTGACGAACAAATAAATTGAACTCTTCTAAAGTCGTCATGGCAGTTGCTGTAGGGCCTACTTCTTTTGACGGATATATCTTCTTGAGCGATTTCACCCAGGCCAATGTGACGACCATTGATTCACCGACAAGACGCTATCTTGCTCAAGATGTTAGATTGTGTTATCTCTTATGGAACATCATATTGCCCCAGAGCTGAGCTGTCCTGTCTCAGTGTTATTGTTACGCTTTACTGACACGAATACCTATCTATTTCCCACGAATGAGCTTTCTCTGAGAAACAAGGTAGACAAACAGGGACTTTTTTTTAAAAATTCAAAAATGAATTATTAAATTAAAGTGTCATATACATTGCCAATTAACATCTCAGATGTCACTCATACCGCGCCAATCACGTCACGTGACTTACAATTATGTCTCTGCTATTCAGACGACTCTTTTCTACCGATTTTTCAAAATGGCAGATTTTCTGAATTTTTTATCTGTTCTGCTTTATAAATAGCGTAACGCGAAGTATTGTCATCAAACGTGTGACATGTAATTTATTTTTTTTTTCAAATAGAATCGCCGCTGTGATTTACTCGATGGGTGATTTTTGTGCTTTGAAGATTGATCGACCCTTAGATTTCCGTTAACGGTCAGATATAGGCATTCTACTTTCTGAATCCGTCCCTGCACATAATTAGAGGAGAAGATAAGAAACACGTTATAATTTAATCCTATAATAAGATGACCAAGTTTCTATCCTTTGTGGAGATACGAATTTGACTATGTCACTGGTTTTTACGTTTAGATATGATAAGATTTACCAAACATCATGCAGGATGCCCATGTGAATAAATTACCTAATGTAAATGAAGAAGAAAAGTAAATTGAAACAGTCGATGCTACGTGCATGATTTAAAAAGTAAACTGCAAAATAACACCAAAAAACCACCAGCGATATTAATTATAGATACACATCATGAATACCAGCATCTTCTTGCTGTTGTATCATGAAGTAGTTGTCGCTGTTGTTGCATGCTTCCAACATTCCTTTAATTAGCTCGATGTGGTGACTGGCGTTGAGCTGCGTATATATAATAGGTAAGTGTACGTGTTGCGTTAGTTGAACACCTGGCGTTGTACAACCAGTGCTGATGTGGCATTTGATAAACAAACGGAAGCATCAAGAGCTGACTGCATGTATCTGAACTTTTAGCATTGTTCAGTTATATTTTTTTCATCAGCAGCAGTCCTGCAGTCAATCTTGTATTGAGCAGAGAGTTTTAGTTTTTATGGTACATCATTCTAAACTTGAGTACATGACATTCAACACGCCTGTGCGTAAACAGTGACACCAATGCACTTGGTGTGCACCTGTATGTGCGCATGTGCGCCTGTATGAGCCAGATGGAGAAGGTGCTGTTAAAGAGGCTGAATTCTTCCTTTCTCTTAATGGAAACCGTGTTCCGGCAAGACGCATTGCCAACCTGCATGAGAGGATCAATTAACATAATGAGAATCATTTGATCACACGATATGATATTGTATAATTGTTAGGTTCATTTACTAACTCGATACGCCTGCAGCTAGCTTCATTTGGCCAGTTGCTCAACATGCTGTCGTGTTTGGTGTTGGGTGGGTGTGTGTCGTGGTGGTGGTGGGGGGGGGGGGGTTCTCTGATAGTAAAGCTAGGTCGTGTAGGGCATCTCTCCATTTATGGATCTATTTCATTCCGTAAAGTTTCATTTTAAGGATATTACGGGACGTGAATTCCTACCGGACTTGCATTTGTTTTACACCTGTTTCATTTACTGACACATAATATGGTGGCATTGCCCAATGATGCCACTCCCCTCATATGCATACGCTACACTGGCCTTGTGTAGGGTGTAATTATCATATTAACTAATGTTCCAAATAATACTTTCATGATTTGATGATGCATTATTTGTTTATACATGTATGAAACGCAAGTACGATATTAAAGTATTTTATTACAATATACAAGACTTAAACATTTATGGATTGATGATGGTAATGATGATGATGATGATAATGATGACGACGACGACGACGACGATGATGATGATGATGATGACAATATATAAGTAGATAATATATTGTAGTATTTCATCGTAATACGTGTATACCGCCTATTGTATTGCACTGCATTGATGTATGTTGACGTGACACCTCGCTGACACTTATGTATGACGTCTGTGTAATACTCTAGTTCGATCAATGAAAACAGACAAAACAAAATGGTTATGCTTATGACGGGTGGCACCGATTTGACAGGATATGTTCTGCATTATATAATAATATATACAACACGGTAAAATAACAGCTTTAGCTGCATGTGATTTGTAAGTGTATGCCCCTTGACTGAGCGATTGACCCTTTAACTCTGCCCTGAGCAGAAATACACGTTTGACCATGTTACTGGTTTTGAAGTTTAGATTTGATTTATTGGTAGATGCTTCTGGCGTTTACATTGTTACAACCTCATAAACAGCAACAAATACATTTCCAATGCTAGTTATCGACTGCTTGCTTTGATTTACTAGTATTATTGCTCCAACCCCCACACAAAACACTACGCATGATTCGTTATCAAACAACACAAGTGTCCATTTCAAAGACTGCATTTGCGTGACTTTCTATTATATCAAGAGCTATTATATTTGCCCACCGTCCCAATTAGGAAGGACATTGTATAGTGCATGATTTGATAAATTAGTCGTGTGCATATGGGAATTGGTAGTACGTAAATTTAAATAACCTGGTAAAAATATACCACTCTTACCATGTCCAAATATCACAGTTCATGGCATTGTTTTTTTTAAACACAATTGCATGTTTTCAGTTCTAATAATTTGTCTGATGAGTTATTTCACGGAAATGCTGTTAATCAATATGATACTGGAAATACTTTATTTGATTAATTATACTACTGCGTGTTATTGTCATAGCAACGGAATATTGGCGTATTTATGGATTGCAATCAATTAGTATTCAGGTACACGGAGTTTAACCATTAAAATAGTAGTACAATGCAATTTAACATGCCATATATATTTAATCATTTAACATTAAATAATAATTGTATTTAGTACTACCTGTACTGTAGGTGTTCGTTCGTTCTATGTTTTGTTATGTTTCTATAAGTACAGGCTTACTCTTCGTGATGGCAGAACACGCAAGGTACACAAACGTCCGCTACACAAACGTCCGCTACACAGGGTTTGTTGTATGCGACTTTAATTGGGATACGCTTGGAATTAATATGCAATGGAAATATCATAAAAAGACGATTTTTAAAATATCAGTCTTCGGCCTGTAAATACGTCTCCAAAATCAATTTTGCCCTCAAAACGTTTAATTTTTGCATCTCATATAGGATGGGGAAGGTGTGCTTCTGCCAAAACGTTGATTCACACTAAGACTAAGAGTATCGTAAACTTTACACTAATACATAAGACAAACTCTTCTCGCTTTATCAATGATAGATATAACGTATTTTAAAACATGGCTTATTCCTGTAATTACGTATATGAGTTATATACAACAATACTTGATACATTTTCGATTTACAGAAAGAAATTTATATATACATGTACATGTACATATACGTATATTATCACTTCAAAGGAATTGGATTTCATTTGGCACAGTACTGTGAAAAAGCAGTTAAAGTGACTTTAAGTTTGTCACGCCGACAAGACGTATATTGAGTAATTTAGTTATGTAATATCAAAATGGCATACGAGTAATCGATCGCTTGCTGTGAAAACCGCGGGCAATAAGAGATTTATCTGCTATCTAATTTTGCCGTATATGTAATATCGGATCAGTTACATGGTGTCAGTGTAGGCACACAGCCATACAACAGAACTGTTAATGTTTTACTCGATTCTATGGGCTTTTTCCTCGTCACATTTGCATGTACGCGCATATTGACAAATGAATCAACCTCCATTACATGCGATTTTGTCATTACATGAATACAATAAAACTTGCTTGAAAGACCAGCGCAGTGTTATGGCGCCTAATGGCGTAATGCAGTAGTGGCTGACATTTGTAAGCTTCAAATTGTGAACGAAGATATAGGTATACATGTATAACCTTTCCCGCCGATTTGGAGAGATTGTGAACAATGAAAGCAAGACAAGACAAACGTTTACTGAGACAGACATATAATGCGAAATGGTGGATACGCTTAGGCGGGGTATCATCTCACTGATTTGGCCATGCTTCGTGACTTTGTTGTAACATCACTTCGACTATGCCATGTCGATTGATTATATTACACTAATGTATTAAACTTTCTGTTCATGTAGAAAATGAGGATTCTGAACAAAAATATCAATACAAATCAACACTGAACAATGCAATATTCTGACAACATAATACAATGGTATTTAATTTGTTGGGTGTTTTTTTTTCAAATTTATGCCATTACTTTCTATCCAATGTGTGGGGGGTGGGGGGGGGGGGAGGAGGGTAGCAATGAAAATAATGGAAATAAACACAAACCCCCATCATGAGATCACGTTGTCGGTATTATTATCAAAATAATGTGCATTTTAATAATGAAAAAAACCATGGGATTTTTAGGCAATATAATAACACTATTTATTTTACAACTCATTGTTTAATAACATCTAACTCGCTTTAGATGCGTTTTGAAACCAATCGGTGAAACTGCAAGATGAATGGGTTTGAAGAACGTTCGGTATGCGTAGTGTTATCTGGAATGGAATTGTATCTAAATGGTAATGAAGTGTATCAATCTCCTGTCACAACACATACTGCTACTGATACAATGCCATTTAGAGCTTCCCTATTTCACACAGTCTGGCTTCCGCAATCAACACTGTCATTCTAAATACCCCTGCACGCTTAAAACAAAGCACAAATTAAAGACATCATTCATTTACTCAACATGCCACGGTGACGTGTTACTTCACGGCATATTTATTCACATCTCAACAATTCGATGGCAGATTTATTCGTCTGTAATTATCGGCTCTATTAATGGGTGACAATAACCAAGCATCAGTGATAAAAGTACACAGTGACTGTGCATGGTCGATAAGAACTCGTTTCTGTAAAGGCTTTGTCAGATTACTGAGCACTATAATTGCTGGTCTACGTACTGTTAAACATACAAACATTGCTATATAACGTGCAAACAACCATTATTTACAAGACAAAATATCGATACTTCTTATTTATATTTATAGTGTCACATAAATACATACAACTTTATAATACATTAAAATACTAGTCTCTTAAAATCCCTGTATAATAATTATAGTCCGCTAAGTTAGAGTTGGACCGTGAATTAAATATTTAACACTATGCAGATTAACATACACAGAGATATTGTCAATACATGATAAATATTAATAGTCCATTAAACAAGCTTATATGCAGCATAAGCCTAGTATGTAAGCTACATGCTACAATTATATGTATGTATGTATGTATGTATGTATGTATGTATGTATGTATGTACATCGAGATTTCATCGTACACACTCTATGTAAAATGAACCTCGGAGTCAGTTATATCTTCCCGGTTCAACAGACAAATGTTGCCTTTGTTGATTAACCACTGATACATATATTAAGGTCCGTTTACATGGAGCAATTTATTTTATACACAGACGTATTGTCACTCCATGTAAACAATCAAACAAGCGACATCAGTTTCGTTTTTGTCAAAATTAAATATAGCCTTGATACATATTCAGTTCTATCCAATGCGTATCAATACGGACCAATATGTGTTCAACCGTATTGTGTTTTGTCGTAGGCATACCACCACTTAATGCGGATCAATGCGGTTCACCCAATGCGAGTCACACCAAATACTGACTTCTGTGGTATAGTCGTAAACGCTCGAGGCTCAACCCTGGTGGTAGGTATACTGCGTTCCAGTCTGAATCGAGGTATGGGATTTTTTTATCGCAGTATCGGTTCAAACCGAGAGTAAGTACACCGATCAGTGTCCACAACAGCTGGCATAAACAACAAATGACTCTCGCATACTAACACTATCTTCTATCCTGGGCAGACAGTTGAGGCGGCTGGACTGCGTGTTCATGGCAGACACGCTTGAACCTCAATTGTAAATAAGCACGTGACTAGGTATAGGTTATGACTAACTAACTAATCACACTAAATGTATATGCTTTGCCGGGAATACCATACATGCATATAACGTTCTGTAGGATTGTGGGACATAGGAAACTAAACTGACTCGAACTGAAGCATATTAACCGTTGCCAAAACAGAATACAATAGCGAACTGATTCGTAATCGTGCTGTTCAATGATCATGAGTTCCGCCTAGTTACAAAACACCACACCCCATCCCATCCCCGTTCTACAAGCTAGTTACCGGCCTATATGTATGTCGTCATCCCAATAACTCTTGAAGAGCTACATCGTATAGAAATACGTTCACGGACGGACTTCATTTTGCAACTAATTTGTGCTACGTTCAAAATAAGATTAAATTATTCGACATTCCTTTCGGACAACTATCTAAATTTTGGACCAATTACGTTCAGGAAATTCAATAATGAGAAATTATCTTGTAATTTAGAGTAAACAACGAAAATGTGAGAAGTTGAGATAATTCGTCATGCAGTTATACAATTATATTGGGTTACGTAGTATTCATACTGCGTGTAGGCCACCTAATTTCGGTTTTTTTTCTAATCTGGGACAGTCATGCTTAATAACCTGAAAGATAAAATTTTGTTTAACGACACCACTGGAACACATTGATTATTGGATGTCAAAAGCACTGTTATATTGCCATTTGGTCACAGAGGAAACACTGCCGCCACCTAGGCTACCATTACAGAATAACAGCAAGCGGCATTTTATGTGCACTTTCCCAGAAGACAGGATAGACCAGTCGTGGATTACGTGTTGGAACGGGAAATAATCCAAGGGGATCGATGCTTCGACTCATTGTGCATGAGTGCGTGCCAGACGGATCTTTAGAATTCTCTGCGGGATTAGAGGGTTTGGGTTGGTTTAATAAATGGCCCTTCGATAGCTAGTTAGTTAGTTATAATTATTTACGTGCTTATATCCAATTAATGGTCACGTAGTCCAGCTGCCTCGACTGCCTGTCCAGGACAGAAGTTAGTCATTATGAGAAATGAAACCCGTTACTCCCATTTGATAAGTAGTAAGGAATCGTTTATGTACGCTTTCCAACCAGCCAGTTGTGTGTAAGTGGAAGTACATCTACCCATTGAGCCTTGCAAAACACTCACTCTGGGTTGGAGCCGGTACTGGGATTAACATCCCATATGCCACAAATGGCATTTGAATCCAGTACCTACCCGTCTTAATTCCGATGCGTTAACCACTGCGCTACAGAGACCGGTCTTCAATAGCCAAAAAAAAAACAATTGTTAGGCAAGTAGATCTAGAGTTGTCTTGGATGTCCGACATTTCGTTCTTGTTGTTTATTACCACCTATGTGGTAGATAAATGACTCTCATGCTTTATTTCTGCTGAGTAGCATTGTTATAGACCGAGCGTGTTTACGACATGGCGATAACATTATGTATACTTGTATTCAATACTAGAACCCGCCACTGTTGTATATCGACCAAATTCCCGAAAACAAGTAAGACGACATCCTATCTATCTACTTGCAGCCTCCTCACCAACTATTAGAGATCAATAGTTCTTGACAAACAGTGTCTTCTTTCACTCCCACCAGAGATAACTTGAAACGGTGAGAGGATTTAAATCAAATGCGTCATGAAGATGAACATATAAAACAAATTATTGGCTGATGAAATGAAATTCCGACAGAGAATAAAAACAGAGAACGAGACGAATACTTAAGTGCACTTGGAGGCTGCAAACAATTATGATACAAAACATTATCAGTACATAAACATGAAAAACACCATTATAACAAAACAACACTGCAGTGCTATACATAATACTATACTATACTATACCATACCATACCATACCATACCATACCATACCATACCCTACCATACCATATACCATACCATACCATACCATACCATACCATAACATAACATAACATACCATACCATACCATACCATACCATACCATACCAT
>JAUTCZ010044366.1:0-12249 GCA_032273805.1 Melanodrymia brightae | reverse complement strand
TAAGTAACTTATCAAACTGTCATCCATCTTGTCACGTGTATATTATAAAATGTTTATGTATATATTCCTCCTATGCCATTGTGCAACGGCCCGAGAGCAAATAAATTATTGTATTGTATTGTATTGACACCCGCCAATTTGTTTCAAATTATACGTGCTTTATATCCAGGTTTTACCACATTCATAAAGCTGGTGGTTGTAAATACAATCAATTTAAATTGTTTAAACGAATTCAAAATTATTACATGTTTTTGACCAAAAAAATATGTATATTTTTCTATTATGATTCCCAATTTGTTACTCGTTGTCGGTTTGACAATAAAAGTTATTTAAGAAACGTGTAATGCAGATAGCATTTCACTTGACTCGAGGTAATCACTGACAAAGCTGGCAATGGTAACAGCGAGGAAAGTATCCGGAAAAGCAATACACCGGACAAAAGAGCTTTCAGATTTCTCCCTCTCTGACTGAGAGATCGTGTATCGCGTTTACTGCGATGAAAGGGTATGTGAGACCCGTGTTTGTACATGAAAAATTATCCCCGCTCAATGACAGTTAGTAACGCTAGCCCTTATGACAAGTCAATGGAGTAACTACTCGATTCACTAAGTTTGTCGCACTTCGAGAAGCGTAAATATTGATATACAGGACTGTCGAGGAGAACTGATAAAACATATTATTTTAATGTCAAGCAGATTTTAATTTGAGAACTAATGGGCTACTATGAACGATGAGGGTGGTCTGTGCAGTTTAATGTGCAAGGGTATAATACGATTATACATGTATAACTATTTCCTTTGCAGTGACAACACGCGTTTACTAATTTTGGCAATAAGAGCTTGAATTGGAATATTATACTAAAGCGTATTGCTGTCGTGCATAAACAATAATTAGCGGTACTTATGATTCGGTACTTAATAAGTCGTACGTATGACCAAGTTAATAAGCATTTTATTAATTATTAGCCAAAAACAATGAGATGAAAAAATGTAATATATATATGTTACAGTAAAGTAGTGAAACCAGTGATTTCATGAAATCCCTGAAATATTCAGTTGTTTCGTGAAATCACCGATTCATTCAGGGATTTCACGAAACAACAGAAAATTTCAGGGATTTCATGAAATCACTGGAAATAACTGCTATTCAAAGCACTATAAATCTAATCTAACTTAAAGTATCGTTATTTGTTCATTTGTTGAAACAAGACAGGCTGTCATGACACCGAGAGTTACACTTAAGTTTTAGTATCACACGGAATATCCATATAAAAGCCCCTGTCTGAATGTACAATACTCAAGGCAGGCGAAGGAGCTGAATTGCGTAGCCAGGTCAGATGTGTTAACTAAATGTGCAATAATGTTGTTTGAAAACATCTTTGAAGAAAGCAAAAAGCACAACAGGCTAGCGCTAAAATAGGCAAATAATATGTAAAACTTTTCTAGAGTACCGGTATGGAAATGTCCAAGACCTCGTGCGAAAAAAAAGGTAATTGACGAAACATTTCGTTACTACTGTGACTACAATAAACATTTGTTTTGTCCTATAGTAGTATTGTCAAGAATAATTTAATTAAAATTGATGACATGATAATTACAAATCCTTTTTCTCTTGACGTAAACTTGATATTACATGGAATCTCGTAGAAACATCGATAAAAACGTCTAGGTAATTATTGTAATAAAAAGTTTATAATGAATATTGAATATAGTAAACTTAATGTCTACTCTTCTTGGTAGTACTGGCCGCAGCAGATTTGACACTCTATGATATTGTTGTATTCACACTTTGATATCAGATATTTGTTACATTCGGCATAGTGTTTAAATAAATATTGCTTGAATATCTCTTCCACACTATTTGAAGATATCTGTCAATTAGGGAGATGTTAAGACCATAGGAAGATGCCCCACCACATACAAGCAGAAAAGTTACACAGTTTTACTGTTGCTCAACCAGTAAGATTTTGTAAAAATGATGACACAATTTCAGTGATTTCATGAAATCCCTGAAATTTTCAGTTGTTTCGTGAAATCCCTGAGTGAAACAGTGATTTCACGAAACAACTTAAAATTTCACTACTTTACTGTAACATATATACACATGCCAGAGCTTTTCTGGTATGCCCATACCTGGCAGCCATGGTGGAATGTGTATACGCCGTAGACTTTCTACAGTGTACCTACGCCAGTCATGTTTCATACGTATTATAGTACCCATCAACTATTGCAGTGCCACAAACTCGCTGGACGGATTAATGACAACCATTCTGCGAGACAATAAATCTTCGACAATTGCTCATTGGCAAACAATAATATCCTAACATCTCACTACTGGGACTCATTAACTCCTCCACACGGCGCGACATGGCGGGCGTTATAGCTAGCAGCAAGGGAATACTACATGGATCAAATAATACAATCAATCTTTACAAAATGAAACAAATAGTCTGATCTATAAAACGAGTTATTACCTACAAATCCTAGCTTTTATGTAACAAACAAGCTTAATGAAACTATGTTATTTGTGTAAGGCTAGTTTGGACCAAGAATCCTAGTTTCGGACATAATTATATTCCTACGGACTTCTATTCCTTTTACACCAGCTCCAACCCAGAGCGAGTGCTCCGCAAGGCTCAATGTGTAGGTGTACTTCCACGTACTCTGACCAGTGTCAACAACTGGTTTAACAAAGCCCGGGGTCTATAATGTCCTGTCTCACACTCTGTTGGAAAGTGCATATAAAAGATGCTACTTGTCAAATAGGAGTAGCGGGTTTTCTCTATCATACTAACACAAACTTCGGTCCTGGATAGGAAGTCAAGGTACATGTAGCTGGGCTGCGTGACCATGGCAGACGTGCTTGAACCTTTATTGGATATAGGCACGTAAATAAGTTTTAACAAACCTTATTGGCACGAATATATATTAGACCTACTCTTGATATTATAAATTCCTTAATTTGTTTGTGAAAGTAGTTTGCAGCTGTGTAAAGTATACAGTTACTATTCGTAAGACACATTTTAAATAACAATCAAACACGCACTTGGCTGATTCCACGAACAGGCAATACAGAAATCTTAATGTGAACAAAAAGTTGAACTGTTCCTTTACGGACTTTGTGTTTAGAACATTATTTATTTCCCCCATGGGTATCGAATACCATCAACACAATATACTGAATCAATCATTTTTCACTTTCTGGTTGAATTATTAGGGTGTGCACGTATTATTCGACTATCTCGAATGTCAGCCAATGTATTGTCTATATGGTATGACTAAGATTGAGGCTTGCTATATAAACAAATCGTCGATCAAATAACGATATTATTACGGTGTTCCTAACAATAGGTAGGCCTACTCGTATAACGTCTATGTTTATTCATATCTCAAACAAGCTTAAATACTGAGCACTCTGCCAGGGCAACGTTGTCTCTAGTCCGTCCGTCCGTCTGTCTGTCTGTCCGTCTGCCTGTCTGTCTGTCTATTGCGTTACGAACAGGGAGACTAGAGATAACAAAATAAAAGTGGTTTAACAACATCACTCGAACACAGCAATTGATTATGAATCAGCGGTTATTGGATGTCAAACGAAGGCATGAGGCTCGGTCTACGACGTACAAATATATTGCTTCCGCTCCGCTGTGTCTCCAGACAATAGCGTGACCTTAAACAGTGTATTAACTATACAAAAGAATATTTTTAGCGATAAATTCCACGTCGTAGACAGAGCAATTTTACGCAATATAATGACATTTTGACATTTCGGTTGTTATTTGTAGTCATATAATAAACGTATGCAATTATATATATAAGCAAGGACAGTGTTTTCGCTTCTGTTTATCATGATTATACCCAAATTAATTTTTTGCATGCCTTCGTCACGTGATCCCGATTGTCGCGCCAAAATGGTGAGTGATTCTCTTTAATAATGGCGTGATGGCGCTATCTCATCGGGATGATTGTAATAGCTGAAGTTAAGAGAAATGATTCACGTGTGAAGACCCCCTCGACGCTATTAAAGCCCCCAACACATGGAGACTTATCACCCCGATTAAACGTTTTCATTATTAAGTAAATCCCGCAGCAAATGTCACGTGCAGCAGGTGCTTTAATACCTTAACAGACTTTGGAAATGGCTGTATTGACTTTAATACGTATAAATTTGGCAGTTAATAGTTAATACCACTTGACAAAGAATGTGTGACCAACTAATGTTATGTTATTCGATGCTTAACTGTGTCTATCGTATACATTACGGCATTTAAATATACGTATTATTTATTATTTATAAATACCTTTCAAAACAAAAAGCTTTATAATAATACTTCCACTTCTCAATTTCCAAAATTAAAACCCATAAACAATTATTGCGTGTGTGTGTGTGTGTGTGTGCGTGCGTGCGTGCGTGTGTGTGTGTGTGTGTGTGTGTGTGCGTGTGTTTGCTTTGTTATTATAATAGTTGAACATGCACATCATGGTAATGAAAACAAGTAGAAACCCGATACGTATTTAAAGTATTAGAACGGCGTAAACAATTCTATTAAAGGCACAACATTGCCTAGTTTAAGACGAATGTCACCGTACTTGCACATCTATTGTTATTTGTAGCATATTTCTGGCTCATGAACAATTTTTAATAATTAAAAGTAACATTAATTTTACACTTTGACACCATCAGATGTTCTGGGGACAATAAAACTTTAAAAAAAAAACATAAAGCACTAAAAAATATATATAAATTAACATTTACTCACATCTTATTGCTTACAATATCAATATATGTATATCCAATGCGTTTATATAATTATAGTAGTTTAATGTGGTCCTTGGACTTTTGTCTAATATAAATTTGACACGAGACAAATAATGTTAAGCAAATGTCCACACTAAGCTAGTATAGCCATTTTTATGACCAGAAACACATTGGATATACATAGGCAATAAGATGTAAGTAAGCCTACATGTTAATCTTAATAATTAAACAAATCTTCAATAGCTAGACATTATGTTACAAATAGCATTAGCTGCGTAAACACGGTGACATTCGTCTTAAAACTAGACGTTGTGCCTTTAAGCTAGATTTGCCGTGCTCACCAAGAAGTCACTTAATCTGCTGTTGAGCGTCCAAGGTTTAGGTACATGTCAAATGTACTACATGTAGTTCCCAAATTAAATCCCATTATCCATAATTATATGATTTTCTGTCTGTGATTATTATAAATAGCTGTGCCTATATAGCATAGTTTCTTAAATAAAGCTCATTAACATGTTAATATGAAAGTGTCTCACAAACAGTTCTAAATATTTCCATAATACCACAATTATGGTTACTCTCTTAGAAACCTAATTGAAAACATTGTGTAATGTTTTTATATTTAATATTAAAGCGAAAAATAAATAAACAAATTTATAAACGCAATTATTCAAATTATGTCCAAAGGCGACTGTCTACGAGTAAATTGTATTTCATATAGTAACCCATTCATAAATGAGTATCATGCAGGGTTTAATTAACCATACAATTTGAAGTCGTTAACCGGACCCATTCCCATAATATGAAGAATCCCCAATTTGAAAACAATATCTCATTTTCCCAAAAATAATTATTCATGAAAAGGGCTGAATTTCATGCTGTTTATAATGCTTTTTCGGAAATCAAAACAAAATTTTGATGGAAACTCCACTCCTAACCCAACCATTACAATGTCAATGTGCTCGCCTAGCGGCTTAATGTCTACCATCCGTTAGCCAATACGGCGTGCACTGATTAACAAACAATACATGTTCATTATTGCTTTAAAACTGCCTGGTAAACGGATGAAGGTATCAATGGTATTAAATACAGTTGATATGCACCTCGTTATTAATACTATTACACCTTACCAAGCGAGCTATAAAAAGATATATGTGATTAATGTGGAGAGTTTAATGAACGTATATTTTTGTCAGAAAGGTGACACTGTTCTTGTATAAGTATGATATAAGATCTTTTGTGAAAACCGGTAATGGTGTGAAGAAAGACTTGCCTTTTTGTTACGCCCGTCGGGTAGCGATATTGGTTGACCGACTTCATGATGTGATTGTTGTTAGAATTGAATAATCAGTTGTATTACTTACATAAGCGCTGGACATGGCAACTAACCATTTCCAATTGTGTCTTTGCAGAGAACACAGACGATAATAGCCTTGACTGACATACTAGAACAACGTATGAACGGCCAGCGCTTCGAAACACCAGCAGTTCCAACAAAACAACGTGTGAACACGAGCTACTCGAAACACCAGACGTCCCAACAACACTTCATGGAGCGTTGAACGTACGCGTCCTGGATCGCCAACGTTCAGAACGTTATCGAAGCTAATCCTTTATGTACGCTGTGAAACTGAAGAAATGATTTAAACAGCGAATATTTATTTTTCTGCTGGATTAAAATTCTTGTCTTAATGTAATATGGCCTGTGGGTTTCTGTAAGAACAAATATGCAATACAGATAACGGTGCCAAACATATTGTGCTTATTACACCACTGGTGGATTAAAATTAATTGATTGTAGACATCAAACAGTGATTATGTTAGTGTTCGGCTTGTACGAAGGCGAGAGGGTGACGGTAGACATCCCTCCAGGATCTACCGTGAAGAGTGTGAAGACAATGATACAGGAACGTCTGAACATTCCCATGGACGTGTACAAGCAAGATCAGAAGATACTCGTTCTCACATACGGCGGGGCTGACTTGGGAGATGAGTGGGTGTTTAGTGACCTGGGAATCGTTCCCGGTACTACGGTGCGCATTCAACTGAAGGAGGAAGTTAAACCTGTTCTTTACATCCGGTGTTCCCACAACAAGGAGTTGGTGAGCATTGTGGAAAACCTTGACGTCAGTAATATGCATGTCAGAAATGTGCGCACCATTGCTCAAAAAAAGACTGGACTTCCGATAGCCATATTTCGTTTAACAACTTCAGATGGCCGCGAGATGTACGATGAACACAGGTTATACGAATACGGTATAGACGTCGGTCACACAATAAAACTTGAAAATTGGGACGGATATAACGAATTCATCAATTTATGCATAATGGGTTTTACACCTCAAGTTTTGTCCCAGTTATCCTCAGATGAAGTTATTAGTAGATTTCAAGCCAAGGTTGCTCTGTTCATAGCCGCACACTTTGGAAATGTCGATCTTGCCCGCTGTATGTTGCGGCAAGGTGCTAGCTCGACCGAACCTATAGGAGAACACCCACAGCGGATGTGGTGTAAAAGTGATTCTCATATTGAAACGTACAAAGCCCCTGTGCATGAAGCCACGGAAATGGGTCAGTTGGGAATACTGCGATTGTTCGTCAACCATGACGTCACGTGCCTGCTGGCGCAAGATGGGAGTCTGCTGGCTCCACTTAACATCGCTCTCAGGAGGAAGAACAAACCGTGTGCATCATTTCTTCTCACCAAGCAATGGAATCGCGTAAATGTTTCAAAAAACATATCTTTTAGTTTGGTTATTTATTTTCGTATAAAAACCTGGTGCGAGAAAGCCAAAGAGCGAGTTTATCTCAAGTACGGCTTTGCTAAAACATCTTTGAAACGCCGCAGTTTTAATGGCCCTCTAGTTGGACATGGGATTGTTGTGGATGGATTTTCTCTCAGTCCTATGAACGGGAAGCCAAAAATGCAAATTATAAAAGAAGACAAAGAAAAACAGAAACCGTTTAGGGTGATTCGACAAATATCGGACATGACACAAGCCCAGGATATCGACCATTATTTCAAGCAGGCTGGAGCAATAATCAAGCTGAAATCGTTACAACTAGAAAAAAGCACTGATAAACAATTATGGGCAAAGATGTCTGATAAATCTAAAGTCAATCCGAGTGTCCCAACGAAATACACGAACACAAAAGATGTCGCCAATAAGGAGGCCGAAGACAAATCGGTTGTATCAAAATCTGTAACGACTAAAACGCAGAATGGGACAGCCGCATACCCAGCTCAATCCAACAACGTGGAGAGGGTCGAGTTCCCACCGATACACGAACAAACACGAAGACTAAAGATCGCTAGTTTTTCAACAGCAAACATAACCGCGTCCCATAGAGACGAACTGGCAAGCGAAAGCAGTCAGGCAGACGGCAAATCTCACCTGAAAGGTAAGCATGCGAATTTCCAGCCGAGCCAGAGCAAGATATACAAGTCGATGCCAAACGTCAATCTGATTAGTACGACTGACAGAAGCGATGTAAAATCTCACAACCAAGACACGGTTGCGACGTCATTGGCGTCCACCTCCAGCATTGCAGATGAACCGTCAAAATCTGATGACTTGACGCCAGACAGCAGTGTGAAGAAGCCTAGAGTGAAGCGAAATAAAATGACGTCTGCCGTGTTGCTTTCCAAAGCGAAATCGACGGAGAATACGATCCCTCTTCCACTGATCAGTAACGAGATCGACAAGCGGCCGTTCTTCTACCTGAACGGCAAGCGAGAGGACGAGTACTTCAGTCCGTTGATGAATCTAATTTCCCAAGAAAAGGGAGCTAACTCTCGTGAACGAGCTATCAAGTCCATGTCCATCGCCAATTCGTTCAAGGAGAAACCGTGGCTCTGTCAGATTCGAATGGCTCTGTCTATGAACTCTAAATCAGTAAAACGTAACGTTTACAATCGTCGTGGTAAAAAACATGTAGCGGCTTAGGATTTGTATTGATATTAAAAATTGAAAAAGGTATGACGTAGCTATGATCAGTATTATAAAATATACGTGTTTAATGTGCTTATTCACATGACTACGAATGTAAGTGTTTTTATGGCACAATACATTAGTCGTAAAACCTCGAAGTTCCAGGATATTACAGACATTACTGAATGGTACTAAGCGTATCTTGTGTATATTTATACGAAGATTACATTATATTATATGTATCTGTGGATAAATATATTTGATATTGAATCGTTGTTCGTTCACATTATTATGTCTAACTGACGTCCAGACGTAACCATGACCGTCTAGTTCTGTACTGTACATTCCATACCATTGAAACCCATGCACCATTTGCAAATAATAGCAACATGATGTATACGTATAACTGCATTCACACTTACACTTTAACACGCTTTAGTTACCGTGCTAAAACGTTAGTAGGTGGTTCAGTTAAAATGTGTGTAAGCTATTACTCATACGCAATGATCAAATCCAAGAAAAAATTGTTTAAACCCAAGACCAAATAATTTTATGTTTTTCATTCGTGGGGCAACCAAATTTTCTCTTGGGCGCCCGCACTTTTTAACATGCTCCGTTGACCTTAGAGGTTGCAGATTTGCAATTCGTTGGGAATAATCGCAGAAAGATGAACCGTTGCGAATCTGTGGCGGTAGAAAATTGTTTAGGCAAAAGTACATGCATATAAAACTAGGATAAGCATTTGAATGACCAGAAACACACTGAATATAGGTTTACATAATCGATACTCTAAGCAATAACATTTCAATTTTATTAATTATAAAAATTGTTCTATTAACGGGAATGTACCATAGACTTGAAACAGTGGTTTTAATAATATTTTAACAAAACAAATTACGTCACTCAAAATATTAATGTACAACATTGGTGACCAGCTTAAACCCCGTCCTATTGTACACAGTCGGGTATTTTTATAACATTATTTGTTTTAAACAAAACTCTATGGTTTTTCCAGCATGGTAAGCTTGATGTTCTTTCTGTTATGATGGAGTATTTTAGGGGATTTCAATAACTGCCAATAGACCGGCCTCTGTGGTTTAGTGGTTAACGCTTTGGGATTCAGGCTGGTAGGTACCAAGTTCGAATCCCATTCGTGGCATATGTATGATTTTTAATCTCAGTACCGACTTCAACCCAGAATGAGTGCTACGCAAGGCTCAGTATGTAAGTGTACTTCCACTTGCGGTACACCGACCAGTGTTCACAATTGGTTTAACAAAGGCCCGAGTATGTACTGCCTGTCTGTGGGAAAGTGCTTATAAAAGATCCCTTGCTACGTATCAATTCGGAGTAGCGGGTTTCCTCTATCATACTAACACTAACTTCTGTCGTGGACAGGCAGTCGAGGCAGCTGGACTGCGAGACCATGACAGACGCGCTTCAACCTTCATTTGGTATAATATAATACACCGGTAAGCACATAAAATAAGTTATAACTGTCAAAAGAAGCAAAATGTACAATCAGACTGAGCTACCAATAACGGTTATGAGTCGGAATCCATCTCATAACACTTAAACGCATAGCCTGTAGCTAATTAATTAGGTCTGTGACAAATCGTTTTTAAGTGTTTGTATTATTACAAAGAGTACAAAGAGCATTTTATACAGTTTATTTGAAACAAATTCAACTCATGGTCAAATAATAATTTAAAAAAGGTGAAATTATTATTCCATTTTCTTTCAATTCCGCAAAAATAAGAAAGACAACATCATTGATCATTATTATTTATTATTGGTATCTATATTCATACCAAACTATAGTCTTAAACATTAATATGTTTTAATTGTATAACATAAAAACGATGACACCCATGTAGCCACGAGATATAACGCAAACTACGTTGTAACCATTATGATAAACCGTATCTTTATCCAGACCCAGTCATATATCCATGCAGTGGAAAATACAGGATTTTGACTCTGAAAGAAAATGAAAATCGGTGTGTTATATCTCAATGAATGAATGAACTTTGGAAACTTTATTAGGAGACACTCGGCCGTCACATGAAGCATACAAAGGAGTTTTACAATACAATGTAATAGTTTACATATTAATTTTACAAGGACAAACATATATACATACATAATAATATTATGACAAAGACCCCAGCACGAAAAAAAGACATCGGCTATTGGGTGTCAAAATAAATAAAACCGGTGTCCAGCACCGATTAAACTAAAACAACTATGATGAAACTAAAAACTAAACTATATAAAATAAACCTATCACAGATAAAGATAGTTAACATCTACCGAAGGAGTTATATCTCAATCTAATTTTTAAGATTAGTCAGAATAATGTAATTTGTTATCGTTACGTATTTTACAAAGCTGATTTATTTGAGAATATTGGGTATGTAGAGTTATGAACATTTCCGTGTTATACATCTGATTATGTAGGTATGAATAAAGACATTACTAAATTATAACATTAAAGTCACACTCTCGAGTTTTAAAACTGGTGTCACGGTATGTGAGCATCTAATGTTATTTGTGTTAACATAATATTATTTCTGGCTAATAGGACAATTCTATTTATAAACGTTAACTTTTACCTACGTGTCATTAATAATTACAATATCAATATAATTATCAATTATGGACCATCTTCGGCCTCGGTCAATATCACTTTCTTGGGTCCATAAAACATGATATTATGGTCCATAATTGTTTTATTACATAATAATTTAATATTAATTCCAAAGAGTCATTTTCAACACTGGTATGTTTTCCATAGTGCTAACTGACGAGCTAAAAGTACTGCGTTGAGTGACGTCATATATGTCTCTTACGTTACGTCACAAGCACAAAAAACCGGAAGCTGGTCAATACCACTTTCTGTGGATCGGCTAGCCAAAATATCATGATTTATGGAAGGTCATGTGACTGTGTTTCGACCAATAAGGATACAGATATATTTAAAAAAAATGAAATACCAAAATGACACAACGCCTAGTTTTAAGACGAATGCCACTGTACGTATTCTGACAAAGCACTGTTTGTAAGATATGTCTTCCTATAGAGCATTATTTATTATGAAAGTATGTAATGAATATATATGTTATGCTGTTTTGTCAATACGATATAATTTAACTTTCTGTTCGTTAATACAATATCTTTGTTCGAAAAGTGATGATTCTATTTGTTTGTACTTCGCTGGACTAAGAATTGTAAACAGTGCTCCATTAACATTACATACATGTACATGTACGCAACAACGGTGGCATTTATCTGAGAACTAGGCAGTGATCCGTTATCGTAATGAGCTGCATTCTTATATTACCAGTTTGAAAGTTGCTCTATTTACCCAGAAATATGTTATCTGTGCAAACACTGTAGGCAGTATGCCTTTAACGTAATAGGCTGGTAGGAACAGTGTTCGAATCCTGTTCGTGGATCTCACTTTCCGATTCCAACCCAGAATGAGAGCTCCGCCAGGCTCAATGGGTAGGTGTAATACCACTTATACCGACCAGTGTCCACAACTGGTTTAACAAAGGCCGTG
>JAUTCZ010044355.1:0-12254 GCA_032273805.1 Melanodrymia brightae | reverse complement strand
CCTCACAAACATGTTAAGTCAACAAAACATGTTTCTATATATCACTCAGGTATTTTGACATCACAAACATGTTAAATCAACAAAACATGTTTCTACATTATCACTCGGGTAATTTGACGTCACAAACATGTTAAATCAACAAAACATGTTTCTACATATCACTCAGGTATTTTGACCTCACAAACATGTTAAATCAACAAAACATGTTTCTACATTATCACTCGGGTAATTTGACCTCACAAACATGTTGCGACGATCTCGAACTACAATGCAACAATGGCGCTGATATACACAAATATCTTGGAACGCGGATGTCACTAATACCAGGTATTCAACAATTGCCATGTGTCAAAATATCACACACAATCAAAGGATTCTCAGTCATAAGGTGTGCCCTCATTCTTACACTTACAACGTTAAACCAATTTGAGCATGACCCAGAGATAACTCATACGAAAAAAGATAACAAGCATGAAAGATATATATTTATATCAAAAGATACTACCTAAATAGATGTGTGTTTCCATGTGGAATTAATGTAGTAAAGTCTGGCTGCTAACACTATATATATTCACCAAAGTCTGAATGCCGACGAATGCTGTCTAAGGTGAGTTGGACCTCGGCATCCAGTTTCAATGAATTAGCATTCATCTTATCTGTTGAGACGATGATCCACCTGGGGAACTTGGTCACGGTCTGTCACTAACTCATTGAACACCCGCGTAAAGACTCGACGCGACTTATATAGTCAGAGGGAATTTAACCTTTATCATGTCATCTCGTGAATAATTAGTCCTGAGATTTGATCTTTGAACCAATCAGATCATTTCATTTGTAGACATGGGGCGGTATTTATCAAGCGACTTAAGTCAGAAATAAGGCTTAAGTCTAAGAAAATAATTAAGTCTCTACGATTATGATTTAAATTCTGAGAAAAAAACAACCCCTAGACATAAGTTTTGGACGTTTTTTACTTAAGTCTTAAGTTTCCACCTGAGGTGTCTTAAGAATTCTACAAAAACTTAAGCTTACGTTGTTGTCTTACCTTATTCAATTTAATGAAACTTAAGTCAAAACTTTAAAAAAACTTAAGTTGTTTGATAAATACCGCCCCAGCTCTATACAATGAATTTTATTCTTTTTTATATCATTGTATATGCCATATTTTGACACCCAATAGCAGATGTCTTTTTTTTCGTGCTGGGGTGTCGTTAAAAATCAATTCATTCATACCTGTATGTCAAAAACCAGATTCTCGAAACTGAAACATATGAATGGCAAAATTGCCATCAAATATAGCTATTGTGTAACGTATGTCGAGGTCAGAGACTGCAATGATGCCAACTCGCGCGCCAACTCTGAAATGTCAATTTCACACACTGTGACAATTTACTCTATTGATCAAATCAATATTTTTTCTAAAAAGAATATTTTTGAAAAAATTTGGTTTTGTTTTAATGAACTTTATTTAATAGAGGATGTTAGGTGATGTATTCATTCACTCTAGATGAAAACAATTATAGGTAAGCAATACACACATTTTTAATATTAAACGCAGTTCAATACCATTTTTATTAACTCGTACATTAAAAATGGTATCCAACTCGCTTTCGCTCGCTTGATAACATTGTTTTAAAGTACTCGTTCATAAAATGGTATTAAAATGAAATATCCTTACTTGGTTGGATCTTGTCAGGTCGATGTAGGGAGCAATGAAGAATACGATTAATCCTTGTCTAAATAGTCAACCATTTGTCATCTGCTGCGAAAGTTACGGCCAGCCACCAGATAAATTATTAAAGCTGCATGCATTAACGTGGATCTTTAACACTTTCAATATCTAGCTTAGTTATAAAATTGTTTTATTCAACGATATCATTGCGGCACATTGATTATTAATCAGCGGCTATAGGATGTAAAACCCACCATTATGTTGACATAATTATGGTCTCAGAAAAAACCCGCTACCGTCACATAGGCTACTCTTACCAAATATTCGGATTTGGAATACACATTTACGTGCCTATATCCAATTAAGGTTCAAGTACGCTGTCTTGGGTACGCAATCCAGGAGGCTGGACTGCCTGTCCAGGACAGATTACCAAATAAGAGCACGGGGTTTTAGATATATGCACATTCCCACAGACACGATAGACCACACCACAGCATTCGTACAGCATTATGTACGCATACGAGCATAATTGAAACGGGTGGTGGTGGGGGGGGGGGGGGGGAGGGGAAGCTACCTCTACCGTATTTATAGATTTTAAAAAGATATATAATATTCTATCGATAGATCGCTAGTCTAGTGTAAGCTTGAGGAACTCGGAATTCAAGGAAAGATATTGGCTCTGAATACCAAAGTGCAGTTTGTCGTGTTACTGTTAATCGCCTAAACGCGAAATAGTTAATCGCAAACTGTGGTGTCAAACAAGGGTGTTTGCTTTGACCCCTTCTTTTCAACCTATACCTAATTAATGTTGCCATGTCTTGGCATTCCTTGTTATTGGTGTTTATTGCTTAATGCAGATGACACTGTTATATTGGCAGGAAAAGAAATGGACCTCCAAAACATTTAAATTGTCTTGGAAGTTATAAATTTCCGTTATCCATGTACAATGGTATTTTAAATGTGGAGAACTTGTTCTGGAGAAAATACCCTGAGCTACGTCCTGCTATGTCAACGTTAATGCCAGGTTACAATAGAAGTGTAGATGTGGAGTTGCACCAACAAGGCTAGAGGCTGGTGGTTGCCAGTGGACCCATGTATGTGTAGTTACTAACCGCTACCGGCATTCGTAGCGCAGTGGTTAACGCATTGGACTTAAGACTGGTATGTACTGGGTTCGAATCCCATTATTAGCATATGGGATTGTTAATACCAGTACAGACTTCTACCCAGAGTGAGTGCTTTGCAAGGCTCAGTTGGTAGGTGTACTTCCACAACTGGTGTAACAAAGGCCGTGGTATGTACTGTCCTGTTTGTGGGAAGGTTTATATAAAATATATCTTGCTGCTTAGCAAATAGAAGTAGCGGGTTTCCTCTCTTATACTAACTTAATCTTCTGTCATGGAAGCTGGGCTGCCTGTCTGGGACAGACGTGCTTGAACTTACATGGATACCAGTACGTAAACAAGTTGTAATTAACTACTCGCCAACCGAGGTGGGCTGTAAAGTATAATCCGAGCTGTCAACGTCATCCATTCAGCCACCAACCCATACATGTAACTCACCCGGTTCAGAACTCTGTGTTTGCGCCATCCAGTCTGCAATACAACTATAATATGCTCTGATTACACACAGAACCAGACGATTACGTCACAACGAGAAGCTGTACAAATCTGCCCACAGTGAGTCCCCAAAATAGAATGATCTATCCACAATAATATTCTTCATTACCTAATTATGCAACTATTCGTACGGCAGTTATCACTGTTTAAATTTCTTTAAAAAAACTTCATTCATTTTCACACTATGATCGAGTCTAAAGAAGAAAAGAAAACAGAATTCTATAAGATTTATGTATGTTTTCTTTATCATCGTGGATGAGTGGCCTAGTTGTCAAAGTTGAAACATGAAGCGACTTTTCCTGTCACTGACAATGTAGTGTCTCGTATCGATGACAATTTCGGTTGTGTTATACCTAGGGCTACATCTGTAAACTCAGCCAAGCATTTCAGGTGGGTCACTACTCGCTCTTAGCCGTGAAGTTACCAGACTGTAGAATTAAAGTTTATATGATGTGATGTGCTCAGTCGTCGAGATGGACACCCTAGCAATGATGCTAGTTTTAGTTGGCATGCTAGCTGCTGTTGTGCGTGCACGTAAGTACACCTAATATTAAAAAGTAATATAAATATTTATTATATTTTTATATTTCTTTGAACACGCATACGTTGAAGTATTAGAAAGTTTTCCAGATCCGTATTCAGGTGGAGAAAGAAGAGAGGGTTCGCTCTTCCCCATGGGAATTTTGTTTTAATATCTCATATTATGTCCAGTCGTCCAAATGCAATTAGGGCTGCTCTTGAAGGTCCATTTTTAAAAAATAAATCCTCTAGCAAAGAATCCTAAATGCAGACCGTTACAATAATAAAAATTTCACTATCCCGTACTAGAAACAATCCTCATCTAGAGATGTTTCCTATTATCGTGCCTGTAGTCGTTCAGAGACAGGTTTGCGTAGTGCATCGCGTATGATCGTGATCCCAGATACAAATACTATCCAGGTAATTGAAGGAGCACACAAGAGTGCAAACATTTATAAAACTTTGATGGCGGATCAGTTAGTTGATTTGGAATCAGTTAACGCAAATTCAACGCCCAATTCCCGTGAGCGGAGGACAGTACGTAAATTATTGTGCACCCGAACTGACAATGTGAAATACACAATTCTATAGTTCGTCGGCGAGTTAGTTTTTTACGGGATAGCAAGAACTCCCAAATAGCACGCTGAGTCTATCCTGAGACATTCATTGATAAGTCGACGGCTACCCCTTACTGATGTCACCAGAATCTGATGCAGGAATATTTCCTGCATGTTCATTCGACCAGCTCTCACACTATAATCCTTCAATTTACTAATCAGATAGTAAACGAATGTGCGCATCTAGATTGAGTATGCTTTAAAGTTAAATTTTACTATTCTCCCTGTCTGTAGGCGCGTCGTGTCTGTACGGGTTTCCTCTCTACCCTTGTATGATCGCACCAGATTCTTTTATCATCCATTACAGGCTTTTACAGGAGATATAACGTTTTAAAATCTTGATTGGTCTACTGACATTTTTTTGAGTTGGTCACCAAGAAACCTGACAGTTCTAAACATGACATCATAACGTTGTCACAAGCATTGCAAGTGTGCATTTCCATTTAATTTCTGTTAATAATCATCCAAATTAGACATAATGATAACGAATGATAAAAAGAATACCTCTCTGATATCTTGTGATATCATAATTCATCAGCACTCGTTGATAAAAGTAAAAAAAATCATCGCCACGGCTCGGATTTTATACTTTTATCAACTCGTATTGATAAATCATGACATCACACGATACTTGGGGAATATTCTCTATATATCCTCGACGGAAATCATCAAAAAGTTATATTATTGTAACTATGTGCACGCATTTGCTCTGCTGTTGTACCATCTATTATATCTACACCTGTGTTATGTCTACATATGTCTTAATTCATTGGTGTCATGTCTGCATTTGTTGTCAATTTAATGTTCTATATTATAGGTGTAATAAATAAATTACTGCGGCCTGTTCAGTTTAATTCCTTCCTTATTTCCTACTAGCGATCACTATAGTTTGTTATTGGTAGAATTAGGACATGTGTTGATAATAATTGTATAAACTGTTTTTGACTGACAATAATTAGAGGTGCACGGGCACAGTCCGGAACTTACGGGCACAGTTCCTGTTTATAGTTCGGATTGCACCCAACGTTTAATAGCTCACTTAATGATGCCTGGCCTGCAATTCGTAATTATATGTAATTGGAGGTTTTTTTGGCTATAAAATAGTTATATCTGGCCAGTAAATGTAATTTATTTCATCTGGTACCATTTTATCAAGTACAGTCTTATTTGAAACATGTATGGGGTACCTGCTAAAATTAGACTGTGATATTTTGCAAAATCGGGGTTTCTCATATAAACATCCGATTAACTCACAAATGAGCTGGACAAGGTCCGATTTCGGTGGCTTAATTTTGTGTTGTTGTTGTAGTTATTGTGCACATGTTGATAACAGTTTTAAGCACATAATTATTTTGACATGGTCGGCTATGGGATTTTATTTGGTATAATGCACCCACGTTATTTGTAGCGGGTTTAAACACATAATATTTTAACATGGTCGGCTATGGGATTTTATTTGCTGTAATGCACCCTTGTTAACGATCCAGTGGAGATGTCCTTTCACATAAACTGATACCTAGATTACCTGTAAAAACCTTCATTTTTCATTTACTCACCGTGGCAAAAACAAATCTTCATGTACCTTTCTTAAACGACAGCAAAACAACAAGTTTGTTTACGAGCGTACGGCGAGCGATGACTTAGCCGTTGCCCTCGTTGTTGTTTTCTTATTGTTTGATTGATCAAGTCCACTTCGGGTGACCTACTAACGTAAAGATGGATCCACAACGCTCACGAGTAGGCGATGACAAAGATACGAGAGACGCGTGCAACAGCAAGCACGCTTCGTGTATATATATATACTCTATAATTATACACATTATACATACATGTACTTTGCATAGCACACTGTCTTAATAGTGTGAACCCGTTGGATTATTTCCCGTTCCAACCAGTGGTCAACGAATGGTCCATCAAAGGTCGTGGTGTGTGCTATCCTGTCTGTGGGAAAGTGCGCGTAAAAGATCCCTTGCTGTAGTGTGGTGGTTAAAGCATAGAGTTTAAAGCTAGTAGGTGTGACAGACTGGTGCTCCTTGCCTGCGGGCGGAGAGTGGTAAAGGAAGACACTCGAGTGTCATGGCAGCCTGGCCATTACTGTATGTATACAACACAGTATTGTTATTAAATGTCTAAGCAAAACCTGTTGTTCACCTCATCTTTACATGGTGGAAGCGGTGAGATGAAAAACTCGCCAATCAAGCAATTTAAATGAGGTAATTGAAAAACATTGAAAACAACAAACCGAAACGCCGGCCAAACGGTCTGCAAAAAAACGGCGCGAACCAGCAGACGACAGGTAAACCGAAAGTTATAATAACTTTGAAAACTAGAATTTTCGCAATTCAAAGAGATGGATGCAGCTACCGTACCCAAAATGAACTGGTCCAGCCCAAACCAGGTTGAAGCCTTCCAGTTATTCAAACAAAAATGTAATTTGTTTTTTTCTGTTAAAAATATCAAAAAAGAGAAACAGGTCGATCATATCCTACTATACATCGGTGACGAAGGTCTAAAAATATTTAACTCGTGGTCTATACAAGACCAAGACAAATCTGACCCAAATATAGTATTTGACAATTTTCAAAAACAAATTGAACCGAAAACAAACTTTCGTGTCCAACGTTTCTTCTTGCAGAAGTATAATCAGGCTGAAGGGGAATCGGTTGATGAATATATGACCAGATGCAAACTACAAGCACATAAATGCAAATTCAGGGATACAGATGATGTCAAAGAAAGACTGATAGAACAGTTGATAATTGGAACAAAATTGCCAGCAATACAAAAAGAACTGCTTTGCAAAGATGAAACATTAACTCTAGAAGAAGCTATGGAAATTAGTCGGATACAAGAGGCATCTATTGAGCACATGAGGCAACTACAAGGCGTGTCTGAACCTCAAGCAATAAATACACTTAGAAAAAGTGCATGTCGAAATTGTGGAGAATCACACCCACCCAGACTGTGCCCTGCTTATGGTACGACATGCAGGAAATGTGGGCGTCGAAATCATTGGAAAATAGTATGCAGAGCATCGGATACCTCAGAGTGGCGTAGAGGTAAATCAGCAAGTGAGACACAATCGAGGTTTGGCACTCGATATCGCAGACGGAACAATCCTTCAAGTAATGATGCAGTTTACACTATCAAACAAGAAGGCGAAAACACACATGAAGAGTGGACAGAAGACTACGATGAGTTCCATTTCAACTGTTTGGCTGTGAATGAAAAAAGTGACACACGGGATGAAGTATATGCCAACTTAAACATCAAAGTTTCAAATAAAAAACCAGGTAGTAAGGTAAGCTTGAGTGTAAAAGTTGACACTGGTGCACAGGGCAACATACTACCTTTGAGAACATTTAGAAAAATATTCCCTGAATGTTTAACAGCAGAAGGTTACCCCAAGCCTGGAAGTGTTAAAATTAAGAAACATGTCACACTCACAGCCTATAATGGTTCGACAATCCCACTATATGGTTCAATCATATTGCCTTGTAAGTATGGTCATAGTGAGTGGATTAATGCTGAATTCTTTGTAACAGAGTCAAAGGGCCCTGCAATTATTGGACTACCCAATATTCGAGATCTCAATATGGTTACATTGCATTGTTGCATAACAAAGGAGCTGAACAGTAAAGTTGATTGCAAGGAGTTATCTCCCATTAAAATGGTGGAGGATTTGAAATGTATGTATCCTGACCAGTTTGACACAATAGGCAATTTCCCTGGCAAATATCATATTGTTACAGATGAAAAAATCCAGCCAGTTGTTCACGCACCAAGAAAATGCCCTATTCAACTAAAAGATGAACTGAAGGAGCAGCTAGACAAAATGGAGTCCCAGAATGTAATTGAAAAAATTACCATACCAACTGATTGGGTTTCTAGTCTTGCGTACTCTCGTAAGAAAGATGGCGGTCTCCGTGTGTGTCTTGATCCGAAAGATCTAAATCGTGCCATCAAGAGGAGTCATCACAAGACCCCAACCCTAGAGGAGATAACTCACCATTTCTCTGGATCCAAAGTATTCTCAAAATTGGATGCCAAAAATGGTTATTGGTCTATAAAACTAGACGAATCCAGTAGTTTGTTAACTACATTCAACAGTCCATTTGGCAGATACCGATTCCTGAGGATGCCTTTCGGATTGGTGATGTCCCAAGATGTGTTTCAACAGCGCATGGATCTCATTCTTGAACATTGTCCAGGAACTGTGGGAATCACTGATGATGTTGCCGTCCACGGCAAAACTGAGGCAGAACATGATGCAAATCTTCACAACTTGATGAAAAAGGCTGCAGAATATGGTCTCGTGTTCAACAGTAACAAGTGCGAAATAAAAGTGCCGGAGATAAGATTCTTTGGCATGATGTATGATCAGAATGGTGTACATCCGGATCCAAAGAAAATAGAGGACATTAAAGCGATTCCAACTCCCAAAAATGCAACTGAGTTGCAAGAGTTCCTTGGTATTGCCACATACATGAGTCCTTTTGTACCCAACCTCTCTCAACACACAGCTGTACTAAGAGATATGCTAAAAAAAGATTCAGAGTTCCAGTGGAATGAGGTACACCAACAAACTTTTGAAAAAATAAAGCTGATTATTTGTGAAAAAGTCACACTCTCTTACTTTGATCCGAACCTGGAAAGTGTTATCCAGGTGGATGCGTCGTCTAGAGGAATGGGGGCAGCTCTTTTTCAAAATGGTAAACCCATTGCATTTGCTTCAAAAAGTCTCACAGACACGGAACAACGGTATGCTAACATCGAGAGAGAGTTGCTTGCAGTAGTATTTGGTTGTGAACGCTTCCATACATACATATATGGAAAGCATTTTGTCGTGGAAAGTGACCATAAGCCACTTGAGATGATCCAACTCAAAAACCTTACTGCGGCACCACCACGGCTTCAGAGAATGCTCCTGAGATTACAGAACTACGATATTAATATTCTGTACAAACCTGGAAAAGAAATGTGTGTGGCTGATGGGTTATCAAGACTACCCAATGCCAAGAACAGACATGAAATAGACTTAGATGTCAAAGTAAGCTTGGTGCAGTTCTCAAGTGACAAAATTCTTCAACTGCAAACCCACTCTTCCAATGATCCAGTGTTGAAAGAATTATCCGAGATCATTGTTTACGGGTGGCCCGATAGTAACAAGACACTATCCAAACAATTGCACCCATACTGGTGTTATCGTGATGAACTATCTGTTGAAAATGGCATTATCCTAAAAGGGGAAAGAGTAATAATTCCCAAGGCCATGCAGCCTGAAATACTAGAACAGTTACATGCTGGCCATCAGGGCATGGAAAAATGCAAACTACGTGCAAAATCTTGCATCTATTGGAATGGTATAAACAAAGATATTGAGGACCTTATAAAACATTGCGAAACATGCCAAAAATACCAGAAATCCAATCCGAATGAAACATTGATTTCTCAAGAAATCCCAACAAGAGCATGGCAAATTGTAGGAACAGATTTGTTTCATCTTGATGGCTCCGAATATCTGATTGTTGCAGACTATTACTCAAAATTTCCATTTGTCAGAAAAATGCCAAAACCATGTACAAGTCTAGCTGTTGTGACTTCAACTAAAAACTTATTTGCCGAACAAGGTATTCCAGAGAAAGTGATGAGCGATAATGGACCTCACTTCAATTCAGAAACTTATCGAGGCTTTGCAGAATCATGGAAGTTTGATCACACTACTAGCTCACCACATTACCCACAATCCAATGGCTTCATAGAACGATGTATCCAAACAGTGAAAACTACTCTAAAAAAGGCAAAAGATAGTGACCTTGACCCATACATGGCACTTCTATGCCTTCGTTCGACTCCAATTGATCATACTATAGCATCACCAGGAGAATTGTTGTACACCCGCAAACTGAGAGGGAATCTTCCTGCAGTAATTCGAAATCCGATCAACAACAAAGACGATATTCAGATGCGATTAAAAGGTAGACAAGAGACTCAGAAAATGTATTATGATCGCAATGCGCACAACCTTTCTCAGCTGACGGTTGGTCAATCCGTACAAATCCAAGACCAAACAACAAACCTATGGATTCCAGCAACTATTGAAGCTCTGTGTGACGAGCCCCGCTCATACATAGTTAAAACATCAAGTGGACATACATTGAGAAGGAATCGACAACACATTCAGATTGTTGCTCCAACAGTTCGGAAAACACTAGCACACTCTGATGAAAATCGAAACCCTCATGCGGGTTACAAACGACCTCCAGATAAAGAGCAACGTCCCAAGAGACCAGAGCCATCAGTGTATCGCACCCGTTCTGGTCGCCCCGTTTCCAAGCCAAAGAGACTTGATATTCTTTAGTTGAGGCATATAAGTATGGATGATAACATTCTCAAAGTTCAAGCAGAACTTTTAAGTTAGTGTTCTAATTGGAAAAAGTGAAAACACAATATACCATGATTTGCAGGAAGCAACACCGTTTATTTTTAAAGTTACGTTTATTCCATGTTAATTGTTAAATCCAAAATTCAATTCATAATAGTACAATTCATGCAGTGACTATACTTCAATGAGAAGAGGGATGTGACAGACTGGTGCTCCTTGCCTGCGGGCGGAGAGTAGTTAAGAAACACACTCGAGTGTCATGGCAGCCTGGCCATCACTGTATGTATACAACACAGTATTGTTATTAAATGTCTAAGCAAAACCTGTTGTTCACCTCATCTTTACAGGAGGTATTTGAGGTTTACTGTATGACTTCTATGTCATTTAAATAGTTGCGTATAAGAGTAAGAACTCGCATGACAGTCTTCCGTGGATACCCCTAATAAGATGTTCCCTTCATCACGGAAACAGAATCACTATTAACGTGCTCACATCCATTAAAGGTTTAGGGATGTCCATCATGGGCACGATTTTTGACTTGTGCTAGGTCTTCTATCCAGGACAGAACATCGTCACGTTCTTTAGGAATATAATAATAGTTACTAGTACCCCTTTAAAGTTCACTTCTTAATGTGCTAAAGTTGCTTGTCTGCCTTAATGATCCAGAGAGCTATTCCAGTTGGAGCTCAGCTCCTGTCACATCATGGACCCCAAAGCTGGATCGATCAATGGATAGATGCTAGACAAATTTGGATTAAGGGTGAGGTAACGGGTAGTAACCCTAACAGAAACTTCGAGTGTTGAAGTCAGAAGTATTGGGCAACATGGTGCACTTTAACAAACCACAATGTCATGCATCAACAGCTATCATGACTACTATAGAGGTTTCCTATGTACCACGTGATGTATTTTTGAGCCACCATTATGGATTACAGGAAGAGCATGTTGTCATGACGAATAGAATAAATTTACGTTCCTAGTAGAACTTTTACATTAAAATATGCAAACCAAAAGCATGTTGGTCGTTCGAAATGGCATTTCGATGTCGATTTCCAGTTACCGGTAGTTTAAACACTGATGGTGCATTAAACGCAAAGTATCCAATAAAATATAAAATTCCGAGAATCGAGTTCGCACACTTGATACAGACGCAATAAGTTATATCATTTGCTAAACTATGGCATGTTATTTCTCATCTAATATAATACATTTGTCTAATTCAATATTACTCCCACACACACACACGTCTATTTGCCCAAAACGTTCCAAAAAAATTAATGAGATTAATGTATTTCAATCCAAAGTTATCCACAACATTGCACAGGGTCATAGACATAACTCATGTTGACCTGTGCTCCCTAATGACGAAGTAAAGTTTGTTTTATTTAACGACGCCACTAGAAACACATCGATTATAAATCAGCGGTTATTGGACGTCAGAC
>JAUTCZ010044344.1:0-12255 GCA_032273805.1 Melanodrymia brightae | reverse complement strand
TTCTCATACTAACACTAACTTCTGTCCTGGACAGGCAGTCGAGACAGCTGGCCTGAGTGACCATGACAGACGTGCTTGAACCTTAATTGGATATAAGCACGTAAATAGGTTATAACTAACTAACTAATTCTTTTATGTGCATTTTCCCAGACAGGATAGCTAACACTGGCTGGAACGGGAAATAATCCAACACGTCCACTGAGGAGGATTGATCCTTCGACGAAAAAATTATTAAAATAAACCAAATCATTTTATTTTCCCAGCGGCGACAGCTGCTTTCTGAAGGGCGGGACAATGGAATACAGTGGTGGCCTCAACCAAACAATCGCCTAGGCTTCGGCAGACCGCCAAAACCTCCTACACTGTAGGCAGGTGAATGACAAGGGTCTAGATGAACATTTTTCTGGCTTGACGACCCTCAGATTATACTTAGAGATATATTCAAAATTGACATCCATACCAGGCCAGTAGCCAGAATTGTGAAGGGGTGTTGTTTAGGCTTAATGAGCCAGCAATGTTAATTACTGCCCGTGCCTAGGCACCTAACCATGCCTAGGCGACTGTTTGGTTGAAGCTACCACTGTACACACAAATAACATGGGTAGCAAAAAAACAAACTGAAAAACCATCAAACCCATCTCCCCCCCCGCCCACCCCACGACTACCCTCCGCCCCATCCCACCAATTTTTTTTTTTTTAAATTACCCAAAAAACTTGGGTTGCTCGAACAGCGTTACCTTCATAAGTTTTGCTTTGTCTTTCAAAGCATTGAATCCAATGCTGGTGATCTTTTTAAATCGCCGATGTAGAACGGGGTCAGCGAAATTCTTCCAATCAAACCGTTCAGCTTCTGCTGCTGCTTTCTTAGCATAGTCAACCGACGCGCGTTTCGCTTCAAACTGGAACAATAAATATATACATGCAATTTGTTTGTTTAACGACGCCGCTGGAACACATCAATTATAAATCAGCGGTTATTGGATGTCAGACGCATGGTTAAATTGACACATGGTCTCAAGAGGAAACCCGGCTGTCGCCACTACATGGACTACTCGAACCGAAAAACAGCAAGGGTTCTTTTATGTGCACTATCCCATAGACAGGATAACACACAACACGGAATTTGATAAACCAGACGTGTTTCACTGGCTGGAACGGCAAGTGTCGATATAGCCGTGCATTTGAAGATGTGTAGTGAAATGTTGTATTTCAGCATTTCACAAATCTCGCTCTATTCTCCACTATAACGTTCAGTTACCCTCGCCTATATTACTATAATACTATTAGTATTAGATGAAAAAAAACACACTTATGCGCACACGTGAGATTCGAACCTACTGCACTGATTCGCACTTGATATCCTAAAACCATAATCGCTCAGCCAAATCAGTCGTTGTTAAAAATAGATCTGTCAAGCAATCCTTTCCGCGTCAATGTAATACATATTATCAGCAATTTCTCAATTGCAGTTGGGCAATTAAGCTATGTCCTGTTCATTGAAATGTTTTTTTGTCCAACTGTGGTTGATAAATCAATGGAAGATGACATGGTATCCTGCTATTAATGACAGATATGTTATTAACATCATCAATATAACGGAAAGTGAAATTGAACTTCTTGGCCAAATTCCGTTACTTCGATTTTTCCAGGTTAGTTAGAAATTCTGATTCGTATGCACAGAGAAACAAATCGGCTGGAATTTCCCACGAACATACTAGTACAGGTTTCTCTATAATTATGGGTCTTTCCCCCCAACTTGACGGTAATGTTGTAATTCAGGGATTCCATCATTTCACAAACGTCGTTTTCAGTAACTTTTGTCTAGACTTGTTTTCATTCTTCACAAGCTGTTTAGATCCGCGGAAGATGGTTATATAAATATATTTTCGTTCACCGTTTTAGCTAGAAATGCCCCGTTGATTAAGGAATGACATTTTTTAACATTTTTGTTATGGTATTTGTTGGAATTGTAGTGTGTAACATGGAAACATCAATAGTTTTGACATTGAAGAATTTGAAGCAAGTCCTTTGAGTTTTTGAGAATTCTCATGTGATTTATTCGATTTGTTATCTTTTTGTACGGTGTATATTTTGAGAGCTATACGACATTGCCGTGTAGAAAATAGTTGCAATCGGAAAGGAGAGCGCAGGTGTAATAACACTTATTCCCAGGAGTTTAGTGTTCCTGCAATGTTTTTTTACCATAGAAATAGAATATTTCTGTCTCTGTAAAGCTATTTTATATATCTATAATCATTTTTTGTTTGTGAATATTTAATATTTAATTTTTAAGACAATGAAAAAAATATATATACATGTATATATATTAAATATCCAAACTTTTATAATAAAGAAATGAATATAAATATCTAACATAACTTTACATAGACAGAAATATTCGGTCTACATGGAAAGGAAATCTAAGACATTGACATGGCCAAATGCGTATCTCTGCACAAGGCTGAACCGAAGGGAAATTGCAACAAAGTCGAGATGGCGTGTCAAAGCAATGATGATACTAGGATCTATTGTTACTTGATTACAATAGTGTATATTATCTCAATAATAATAATAATAATGAATAAGGTATGTAAGTGAACATCCACTAAAATGTCAAAACTTATTTATCAAAATTAAATCAATAATTTGTACCATAACTCTAAGTTATAAGACAACTTTAAAAAATGGTCATAAATAAATATACTCAACTCTCTTAAACACATTGCAATAATAATTGTGCAAATTGAAACTACATAGTTTTACTTATTACAAAAAACAGACTGTTTAAGATCCTCATGACATGATTAATGTTCTACAGTTGAAGAATATCAATATACAACGAGTGCAAAGAGTTAAAGGTCACTGAACTCACATAATGGGTTAGCATCAGTGCATGTACACTAAGTACTATCAGTTTGAGTGATATTGCAGTATAATACTGTGCAGGGAAAAAAACCTATTACAATTGAGCAGACACAGAGATTAGCACCTTCATTTTATACGAATAAAGCACGAACTTTGATAGTGGACATGTTTGATACATTTTAATGCTTGACTTAGTTGACTTTTATTATGTGCGTAGTACAACGCCCTGGGCGTATAAACGAACTCAGAACGAGATAGTAAAAAAAAGAACTCAACAACAATTGTAACATCAAGACAAGTAACTAACACGTAACAATGGGGAAATCATGAAGTAAGGTAGCCTATGAGTACACAGTATTTTATACTTGAACCAGAAACATACATGTTCAAAGTAGATATGCTATGTAAAACGTTATACAAATGGCCGGCAACTCTGATGTATTGTGGTTACAGTAGGCATTTGAAGGACATGGTAGTGCTAAAATGAAGTTATGAAAATATTCAATAATTACTTGTACAATATAAAAAGCATAAACATGATTTTTTTTGGATTGGAAAGGTTTAAAAACAGAACAACTTTAACACTTTAGTTCGACGCGTAGAGCTATTTCCAAAGGTTATAGATCATAATAGGTAGCAAAAAATAAAAATAAATCTGAAAGCAATGAATGTGATAATGATTATAGTTTAAAGACATCTCATTGGTCTAGCCGTAGCAACACGTGTTGGTCTGTGAATGTTTAAAGAGATGTTGTCAGGGAACTAAATACTCGCTGAAATCTTCTTATTCGCTGTACAATCCTCATTGCTGAGAGTTCGTCTTTAAGGACAATACAAATAATTGTATTTTGTGCACGATTATTTGTGTTCGATTCTCGATGAATGTGAAAGAAATAGCAAACACATTGAGTAGATTGGACGGACACACAAGTTCGTGTGTGCTTGGAACACTGTTCGAATGACATCAGTACAACATATAACCTGTACAGCAATGCATATTTATCATCTAGCGTTGAAAAACTTTATAATTACCAGACAATAATATGGTCAGGAATGTTTCTTTGTTTCCTCCAACAAACAGAATTGCAATTAATCATTTTGTCAGTGAGGAACTACTGTTCTCTAACACAAATGGGTTACAAACTGCTCAATCATGACTACATCTTTGGATTTTATAACAAAAATATCCCATTACATCTTAATATGTGTATATGAATGAATATTCAGTCACAACTACAAAAGCTTACATATCGCTATAGGATTTAAATCCCAACGGCATATCTTTATGGGTATTACTAAAACGTACTTGTTACAAAGCCCGTGGAAAGTATAAAATATAAAGGAAATTACACACTGATAGCGACCAAGACAATTAGTATTGTGTGAACTGCTAGGAGTATATAAAACAGGTTTACAACATATAAAACACTAAGTAAATTATTGTTGGAATTTTGGAGAATGTACTGTCTAGAAGTTCTATCAAATATAAATCTGACGTAACGTGTGTGTCTTGTAAACAATATATGTTTTATTTATTACAATTTAAATCGTTTAAAACATGTTTTTTCTTCTGTCAGTGTCCCTGGTAGGTACATGTAAGTGTTAGAATCTGCAAACAAGCTATAATGTTCCGTTTGTCCAGTTAAATTATAAATCTTATTATATGTCTTCAACTAGTATTATTCTGGTTCACATTAGTCTTTCTTTTGTTTATTTGTGAATGTAACTTGTTTGGGAATATCAGGTAGTTAATTTCAGAACCACTAACTGTAATGTTCACCCTGGAAGAAACTTGCAATGGAAGGTAAAAAGTGATGGATGAGAAAAACATCCATATATGTTTAATATTCTATACCGTTATGAAGAAAACTGTAAAACTCTTCATCAATGGTTGTACCCTTTTCCTCAATATTAAACTATTTTTTATAAAATGCATTTTTAATGTTTCTAATATTTATATTAATAATACTAGTTAGAGATGATCACTATTTCTAAGCTTACTTATTAGATAGCACTGTAAAGCATAACTGTATAGTTGCATCCATACAATATAAACAAAGAAGACAAATCGTTGCACAAGCATGCTGTATAATACATGTACGATGTGTAATGTATATGTACGGTTAACAACATTTCAATACCATGCTTGAATAACATCTGAGGTGTTTTGATAGAAACGTGAGTGTGTGCTTGGATGGGTAATCTAAACATAGAACTAATTAAGTAGCACGAGTAAATAAATGTTTGAATTAATATTCGGGTGAATGGTCGAACGAACATATGAATAATTTTATAGTTAAGAAAGATGCACACAAATAATACTAATAGTAATACTAATACAGGACAATAATTAACAATGTATGAAGTATAGTATAGTTTATTTGCTTTAAGCCTTGCGGCTCATAGGCATATATATAATACATTATACAATAAATACATACAAATTTTGAATAAAATTAATACAATTCATACATTAAATATATTAAATACATTAAATGCAATAAATACAATAATACATATGCAGACATTAATTACAATGATAGGTTGTGTATCTGGAGGATGAACAATTATATGTTTTGGGAACGTAGATATGTTGCATACTTGAGATATTTACCAATATTACCCAGTTCTTTTATATTTTGACTAGACAATAATTGAATAATTCTATATACAGATGTTTTCAACCAATAGTATTTCTTAATATAAATAGTACGTAGATTGTTATATAATGGACATATTAAAATAAAGTGATATTCGTCTTCTATATCGTCCTTATTAACCGCTCGACACGTCACAGTTGCGGATGTAGTTAGCCCAACTAAAAACTACACCACAGGTAGGGTTTGTCGCAGTGGTGGCAGCGTCGTGGGATAAGCACACAAGAAATTATAATAATAGTCATCAAACATTACTTAAGAAAACATGTCACAGACACACCAAGAACTACACGAAACCCGGGAGACTGGAACTCATGGAAATATCTCATGTAGTCCTGAGTCGGACAACTACAGTCCATCAACCATGTTAACAGCTATATCGAGTATTAGGACAACTGGTTCTACAGGCCAACGGAACAGAGATACATGTAGCTTTGAACTACATGAGACATCCCATCAAGATCAATGTGCACAATCTTTACCAAGTTATCTTCAAGCTGATAGTCCTGAAAGATTTAACAGAAGGTTGAACATACATAATAATAATAATAATGAAATGCCAAAAATGTCACTTTTCAATGTATTACCGACAAGTGCAAGACAAAGTCAAGCATACAGAGAAAATGGGAGATTGAGATATCCATATGCTGATGATTATAGTGAGTCATATCCTAGGTCAGTAGGAAACTACATGCAACATGAACAAATGGTGGATCCGACAGTATATCCAAATGCACCTCTATACAGAACACATACAAATTGAAATGCAGATGGTCTGTCATGTAGACATGCTCAGAATGTAAACAATGCGAACGTCGAGAAGATAAAGAGAAAGAAATAGAAAGCAAAGAAAAAGAGGGGGAAATCGAGTCAGAAGAGAAAAGTGCAATATTTGCGATAACCAGAGCGCGGGCGAAAGGAATGATCGAAACAGTAGCAAAGATAGAAAAACAAAGAGTTCCCGATGGGAATGGGTCACTATCCTGCACTAGTCGTGATGGTGTGGATGAGACGCGAGACGGAAAACCGCAGTGGACTATTGAATTAAGCTCTAACTATCTTCCAGGACAGCGTGTTTTAGCGTTTTCTGGGAATGAGACCAAAGCATCCGACCCCGTACATCAGATGCGGTCGCCTACAGACCCTTCAGATTGCCGTGTGTTTGCGTCAACTGGGGATGAGACCAACGCTTCCGACCCCATACCTTGGAAGCGGTCGCCTATACCTCCACAACGATTGGAGAAGAGAGCAAGACTATCGTGGGAAAAGATTGTAAATGGTTCTTGGCCAGAACCAAAGAAGAGACAAGAAACGGACAAGAGACATATGCAGGCATATTATTTGTCAAGCACGGACTTCTTGTCGATGAAAGACCACCGTGGAGTGAAATATCTAAAGAAAGTTCAACAATAAAAAGATACTGGAAACAATGGGATAAACTAAAGCTGCACGATGGTATATTATATAGAGAACAACTTTGCGGAATTGATCACTCAACAAAGTTTCAGCTAATAGTACCTGATGCATGGAAAACAGAAGTTTTACGAGTTCTACATAATGCTCCATTAGCTGGTCATTTAGGAGTGGACTCTACCTGACGGTACTGTGTACGAATCGAAACCACCTGGGTTAACGACCCCTTCACACCTACTACTATAGAAAGCTCAACCCAAACTACAATTACCTCTGTATTGTGCCATGACAGTTTGTGCAAGTGAAGGCCAGATGCCTGGTAAGACTTATTATGTTTTTATTATTATTATGGTATTCGCTATTGTATTGTTTATTACGGGGCACAACATTTCAGAATTTTAGGTAACCGGAAATCGGTTCACGTGGTTTTTTCCTAGGTAACCCATTGTTCGGTTACGTGAATTATGTTTGCGTAACCCATCGGTTACCTAATGGGTTACCTAAATCTATTACAATAACGTTAACAACGGGTGCGCAGCGCATCAAGTGTACAAACGTAGTCTACAATATTATGAGTTCAGCCTTGTGTTCAATAGGGCGAACAATGTGACTGGTACCGATCGTGTAATATCACATCATATTCTATTTAATGTTAGATGCAAACACCGGTTACAAAACGTTTTGTCTCGGTAGCAGAATGCCCGCCCTATCGAACGTAAGGCCGGTTAACTTTGGATTTTTTAATGAAGTTACTTTTAGTTTCAGAACTGAACGTAACGATCCACCACGTAACTGATTATCGGTTCACGTGAATTTCAAGTTGCGTAACCGACACGCGAACAGAACGACGGTTCACGAGAAATTTTGTGCCCTGTTTCATATATATGTAGACCTAAGATCATGACAAATTGTTAATATAATAGTAAATTGATAAGTTGAATGTGTAGGATTCAGACGCTGTTGCATATGTTGTTGGTTGTTGGACATGTTTGTTCTGTTTCCACGCAATGACTTTATTATAGTAAAGTATCAATTAGTGTTTTTATGTTCTGGGCTTAGTTGCAGATAAAGCTTCACCTTCTCTAAAATACTATCCCAGTAAATTATGCAATTGCTTAAATAAATAAATAAAAAGCCTGATATTGGCGTGTGACAGAAGTCTATAGTACTAGTAGTAATACATTTCAATTTCATCAACAGTAATTACAAGTTTACTATTTACATTGCTCATTCAACTGCTGTCACTTTTATCTGCTATTTGTGATAATGAAATTAATGTTGTTATACTTTTTGTTACACAGAGCTTGAAATAGCTGGCAAATAAAGCTTGATTTTTGTCGTCAACGGTTAGATTGTTCTATTAATATTTCAGGTTCACTTAATTGGGGAGAAAGTTGTTGATCCTTTGATCCACTGCTGTGAAAAGTGTACTCTACCTATTCTTATCTATGGCCGATTGGTGAGTATATATATGTATTTGGAGGCAATAAAATTATAATTCAATTGGTTTGTGACAGGGGTTCAGTACACAGGAATAATTAATCATTGATTATTTTCATAACAATGGATATAAGTGACTTAATTTTCTGAATATGCTGTTCAGAAAAGTTAGCTCTACATATACATGTATTTACACTCAATAGCCGATGTCTTTTTTTCATGCTGGGATGTCATTAAACACCAATTTAATAATAATTATTATTATTATAAATACATGTATTATTATTAGTGTTTTTGAAAGCAGATTCTTCCTGTTATTGGCTTATAGTATCCTTATAATATCCTTGGCAAAATGCCAATTCAAATAAGCTTGATAGTACAGTGAAACCTGCCTAAACTGGAGAGCCTAGGGACCCTAATAAATATCCGGTTTTGACAGGATTCCGGTTTGTCAAGGGTCTTGTTTGTCACCTAGAAATGCACAACTGAGTTATTTCCCTTGTCAGAATAACTCGGGCCGTTTACAAATAGACCAATTAATTATGGTAAGTACATAATTACATGCATATAGGATTATGAAAGGTTTGTATATTTTTAAGGTCTTTTGCTCATAAACGGAACAATGGGGTTTCATTTTATTCGGATAATCTATTTATCGCAACTTTTCTACACTTCGCTGATACGGAAATTGCCGAGAAGTTGCGATGTATTCTTTTACATATTTGCTTGTTGGCCGGACAAAATTGAGAGTTCGATTTAAACCTACCTCGTATAATAATGTAATTGACATTATATGATGCATGAGTATAGAATACCTTGAAGAATACAATTGATAGCAATCGAGCGTTAATCTGTCGCCCTTATGTCTGTCGTGCCATCGGTGATCTATTACATAACAGCATTTACTGGATTGCCAAATATCCAATCCCCGATTGAATCGACATTGTTCATAAGTGGCAAGGTGCGTTTTCAGCTGCAAATGACTTTACTTAGTTTTAGCTATCTGGTTTTTACAGGGTAATTAATATGAAATATTACATTTTCGTACAGAAAATAATTCCGGTTTTTGGAATTGACAGGTTCCGGTTTACTAAGGATTTTAATACATGCAATACACGGGGTGGGGGGGAATTCGGGACCAGTCTGTTTTGACAGAATTCTGGTATGTTCAGGATCCGGTTTTGGCAGGTTTCATTTCATATTAATAGAGCATAAAATGATCATCCTATTTTCTCTATTTCTAGATTCCATGTAAGCATGTGTTCTGTTTTGATTGTGCAAGAAAAACAGATAAGAAATGTACAAGGTTAGTCAACTAGTTTTCTGAAAACTAATTATTTTCAAAGAATTGGTTTATATAATTTAAAATAACCACTAATCACATAATTGTATTTTTGTGTAGAGGAATTTGCATAAATAGACATATATTTCTGGTAGACATTAAAGTTCTTCGAAATCAACTGGCAGTTTCACTTGTACAATGTATCTGGGGGAAACATATGCCATAACAATAATAAAACATTGTTAATTACAATGTTTTGATGACATATAGAATTGTACAAATTTAATTGGTTCATTGGACAAACGGGGCATATCGAAAACTGAAGATTAAGAATTTATAGTTAAAATAAACGAAATAGATCCATGAGGTTGGTTGATTGAATTAATAATAATTTAGGAGCGGGACATAGCTCAGAGGTAGAATGTCCGCCTGTGGCGGGATGGGTCGAGAGAAAACATTTTTATGGGCTATTTTCCGTTCCAGCCAGTGATCCACGACTGGTTTATCAACATTCGTGGAAGAGTGGCGGCAGCGGGTTTCCTCTGACCATGTGTCAATATAACCATGCGTCTGACGTCCAGTAACCGCTGATTTATAATCAATGTGTTTCTAGTGACGTCGTAAAATAAAACAAACTTTACTTTATATTGGTGATATGTAACCAAAAAAAACTTTGATCAATCCTTCGACTCATTGAGCCACAGGCAGATGCTCTACCGCTGAACTATGCACCCTACTTAAAGCATCTTAAATCATAAATTAAGTATTGTCTCAAATTACCATTGAATGTCTTTTAGATTTGAAATAGTTCTTGCATCAGGGATCCTTACGTTTTATTGTGATTATCTGATTCCATGTACAGGAAGTTTAATAATACTAGTAAGTAATAGAAAAGGCATCTGTGAGATGCTCTTCTGAAAAGGAGCAAACGGCTAACAAACGCTATAGTTGTCTCCCTTGGACAATCATTTCCTTATCTCTAAAGTCTAAAGATGTGATGGAAGGCGGGAAGATTTATCAGATTTCTGCGTTTTTAAGGGCATTCTGTTATTAAATGAGTCGACAACTAACGAGATTTATAGTAACACTATCGCATTATGAGTTGGTTTAGTAAAGATGATTGTCGCGGTGTAGATTGTGAAAATCTGTTGTCGGAACCATCAGAGAAGAACCAATCTTTTGAAAGAAGTTCAAGCGATTACAAGAATCTTTCTGACAGATTCCAAATTAAAGACAGAAATTTTGCCAGACAATATGCACATTTATATGCTGAGCGACTGTGGAGTGTGCGACCAAATCTAGTACAAACATCAAAAGATAGATGGGGTGAATTGAATTTTTGTTCTATCATATCATGATTATCATTAAATGATTATGATGGCCTAATCGTGCTGGATTTTTTTAGCGGTTTTGTATATTTCGGTGTAATCGTTCATTTGAAATTATGTAACGGGACACAACTACCTGGTAATCATGAACAAGCCCCAATCCAAAAATATTTTTGTCATCACAAAACCAATAGGCCTATAATAAAGAAACTAGAAATCTTCAAATATCATTTTTATATATAATTATTGGCTTTGTGTTTCTTCGTGTCACGTAATAATGTCAGGAGCGGGATGTAGCTCAGAGGTAGAATGTCCGCCTGTGGCGGGATGACAGGCGGGATGGGTCGAGAGATCGATCCTCCATAACACAAAACATGTTTATAGGCTATTTTCCGTTCCAGCCAGTGAAACACGTCTGGTTTATCAAATTCTGTGTAACAGTGTTGTGTGCTATTCTGTCTATGGGATAGGGCACATAAGAGACCCCTTGCTGTTTTTCGGTAAGAGTAGCCCATGAAGCGGCAACAGCGAGTTTCCTCTGAGACCATGTGTCAATACATTTTGTATAACTATGCGTCTGACATCCAATAACTGCTGATTTATAATCGATGTGTTTCTAGTGGCGTCGTTAAATAAAAAAAAAGTAGAAAACATAATGTAGTCAGATAAATCTTCTTTCAAACTTTTTTATATCGCCGATATAAACAAGTTTAAGGGAAGATCTATTGGACTAATTAATAATAATTGTCTCACAGGAATATAGTTCCACAGAAAGTTTGCTATTTAGTATTTATTTATCAATTTTAATGTATCAGGGTTGGGAAAAAATTTCAATTTAGTGGTAGCCCACATGCTAACAGGTACCAAAAATGTGGTAGCCCAGCAAGTTATTGTGGTTGTCCCAAATTTAAAGTATGTAAAATTTACATAAATTTAGTAAAATGAATTGATAGATGCAATTCTATTCAATATTAAAAATACAATTTTAAAATATATATACTGGGTAATGAGGTTTTTAAAATTTTTTTAGACATTACAAGTGAACACTGACATTGTTTATTTCGGTGTATTTGCTTATTTTGTCCACCTAGTATGTTAGCCACAGTGGGTGGCTCATTCCTTCATTGAATACCTTATTTCTATAATCTCCCACCATAATACAATGTTAAAATCTTGTTTGATTAACTACTTTTTCGTTGTTTAGGGAAGGACATAGTGATACGGAAACTTCACGAGTTGCAGGTTGATGAGAGATGTGTTGTAATCGGAA
>JAUTCZ010044333.1:0-12256 GCA_032273805.1 Melanodrymia brightae | reverse complement strand
AATGACAGCAAGGGGTCTTTTATGTGCACTTTCCCATAGACAGGATAGCACATACCACGGAATTTGATAAACCAGTCGTGGATCACTGGCTTGAATGGAAAATAGCTCATAAAAATGTTTTGCGCTGTGGAGGATCGATCTCTCAACCCATCCCGCCACAAGCGGATATTCTACCTCTGAGCTACGTCTTGCTCCGTGGTTCATTTAGGTCTCACTTCATAGAATATAGTTTAATCATCATCGTGATAAAACTACAGGGATACTAATTAAAGGTTCCCCCTTTGGGACAGTGCACATAAAAGATCCCTTGCTGTTATTCAAAGCAGAGTAGCCTATGTGCGCATTTGACATCCAATAACCGCTGATTAATAATCAATGAGTTCCAGTGGTGTCGTTAAACAAACTTTATTATTTAAATATCTGAGGATATTCCAATACAATGTACATGCCTCAATTTCCCCAGCAGTTTTTTAAGGCACTTACATTTAAAAAAAATTCAGGAACAATCTTATAATTGTATTTAAAATCCATGAGTACAAGTCTGATAGGTTATGTATTATACAATGTTCTTGGACAGAACTGAATTTACGGCCCTTACAAAGCCATTACAATAATCAATGCACTTGCATTTCCCTAACAATAAATCAAATGGCTTAGTTAAACAGGTAATGCGAATACTGACCCTCGACACCTTATGACTGGGGAAACCTTGCATGTATTCACAATATTATCGATATTACCTATTAATTTTACTACATAAATCTGGAAATGCAAATATAAATAATGTTTTTTTATTCTCTGCTTGACACTACATGCCTGAAGTAATAAGAATATTATTGAGTAAGAAATCTATATATGAGCATCTGTTGTGTGGAACATTCTCACAGTGAGGCTGTAAGTGTATTAATACGCAGATGTTCGGGTGAACAAAGCACAGTAAACACAACTTCCTGCCACTCACAAACTACATTGTACATGTAACTACGCGGGACCATCATGTGAACAAACACAACGTATAACAAACACTCCACAAACTGATCAATAGATCGATCAGTCAAACATATCAAGAGGAAATATTATTTTGACATTGAATGCAAATAAAAAAAGTACCGTACATGTAGTTACAAATACCATAAAATGAAACTTATTTCACAAGGGATTTAAACTTGATAATTTTGCAAGATAGCAATTTTAATATTCCATTTATTATTCCCCATGTTTTATTGTGAAATGCTTTTCAAAACATATTTCATACCAATGTGACAGTAAATTAAAGATGATCAAAGGAGGTTTACTTGATATGCAGGTCTGCATGTAAAATTGATTATTAATCAGGGGTTATTGAATGTCAAACACACGGTTACTGTAGATCCTAAAATTAATGCGATCATTATATTAATGCGAAAAATGCGAGTGAGAATTATTCGCATTAATAATGTACCGCATTTATGTTAACTGATTGCTACACAAACGTGTTGTTAGAAAAAGTACTATATCAAAGGGAGACCACTCGCATTAATTCCATGTCGCATTTTAGTCTGACCACCCTTACTCGCATAAATTTAGTGACGTGTATTTCCCGTTCCAATCAGTGATCCACGACTGGTCTATCAAAGGCCATGGTGTGTGCTATCCTGTCTGTGGGAAAGTGTGAAGAAGAGTAGCTTATGTTGCGGCAGCAGGTTTCCTATGTGACCAACTGTTGATATAACTGTGCATTTCCAATAACCACTGATTAACAATCAATGTGTTCTACAGGTTTCGTTAAACAAACTATCTGTGACCAAGTGTCGACTAGAATTAAATTAATTATTTTCCTTTACTTTATAGAGTGTCCACCTGAGGTTCGAAAGATCAATGGATCAATCCTCCTCAGTGGACCCATTGGGCTATTTCTCGTTCCAACTACTACATGTAGTGGTCCCCTACTGGTCTATCAAAAGCTGGGGTGTGTGTTATCCTGTCTGTGGAAAAGTACACATAAAAGATCCCTTGCTGTTATTCGAAGAAGAATAGCCAATGGCGGCAACAGGTTACCATTTGTTTGACATCCAATAACCGCTGATTAATAAACAATGTGTTCCAGTGGTGTCATTAAACAAACACAGGGGCCATTTTGAGCCAGTTTTAGTGGATCCCTCGACTGTCATCAGTTGATTGCTCAGACAAGCTGTTGTGGTTATGAATATTACAATGGGGATTATTCTCGGACGATAGGATTTTCTAATTATTTTATATTGACCTTCATTTTGTAACGATGCCTTCGGGGATGAAAGAAATTCATCACTTAATTCCAACGGTTATCAATGTTTGTGATATTTTCACTGCCATCCAATTACACGGTCCACGTAAAATCGTGGCATAGGAAATAGTTTTATGTCAATTGATGTGTCGCACCGGTCTCCGTGGTGAAGAGGTGCGGGGCGTACATGTACAGTGGTGGCCTCAACCAAACGGTCGTCTAGACTTCGGCAGATCGCCAGAACATCCTAGGCAGATGATTGACAAGGGTCTAGATGAACATTGTTCTGGCTGGACGATCCTCAGACTATACCTATAGATATATCCAAAACCGTCGTTCTGTTCGCGTGTCGGTTACGCAACTTGAAATTCACGCGAACCGGCAATCGGTTACATGGTGGACCGTTACGTTCAGTTCCGAAATTAAAAGCAACTTCATTGAAAAATCGGTTAACCGGTTAAGCAAAAAAAATTATATCAGCTTCAGATAGTCATAAATTATAAGTTCACTGAAAGTTTTAGGTAACCGAAGGGTTACGCAAATATAATTCACGTAACCGAACAATCGGTTACCTAGGTATAAAGCACGTGAACCGATTTCCTGTTACCTAAAATTTTGAAATATTGTCCCCTGCCATGCCTAGGCGACTGTTTGCTTGAGGCCACCACTGTAGCTCAGCGGTAGAGCGTCCGCCTGCAGCTCGATGGGTCGGATGATCGATCCTCCTCAGGGGAACCGTTGGGTTATTTCCCGTACCAACCGGAGATCCACAACTGGTCTATCGAAGGATGTGGTGTGTCCTATCCTGTCTGTGGGAAAGTACTCATAAAAGATACCTTGCTGTTATTCGGTAAGAAAACCAAAAAAATAGCCTGCATGTATGTGTTTGACATCGATAATCAATGTGTTCCAGTGGTGTCGTTGAACAAACAATCTTTATCTGTGACCAAGTGTCGATATAACCGTGAGTTTGACATCAATAATCAATATGTTCCAGAGATGTTGTTAAACCAAAAAAATTTAATCTTTTTTTTACCTATAGTACGGTATTGTCAATTTCCTCCTAATAGTCTGCATGGTTTAGACATACACAATGTATACAATGTATATTGTATACCCGTATGTATATGAGATAATAATCCTTTGATCGTTATGAATAGTCATGAATAGACTAAAATGTCGTGGCATTTCCACACAGTGCATTGGCCAGGATGAAAGGGAAAATATTTCTATTAATCGCACAATCTCGAGTTTTAATAGTTCTACCTCATTTCCGACTAATAGAACATTTTTATAATTAATTAAAATAAAATCATTATGTTTTCTTGATTAGTGTATCAATATCAGTACATGTACATGTATATCCAATGTATTTCTGGTCTATCAAATGGTTATCATAGCTCGTGACGAAAGCAGTGGAGCCAGCCACAAGACAATTGATTGGCGTATAATGATTATAACAAGCGAAAACACTGTTCATCTACATAATTGCATACATTTATTATATGACTACAAACAACAACAGATATGTCAAAATGTCATTACATTACGTTAAATTGCTCCGTTTACAATAACGCATCGATGACTAAAAATAGCATTTTGAAAAGTTGTTACACTTTTAAGGTCACACTATTATCTGGAGTGCAGCGAACCGAGACCCAATGTTATTTCTACTCAGAGCGAGGTGCCTATTTTCCCCCGCGAAAAACGTGAGTGATTCTCTTTAAATGCAGACCCACACAAACAAGCCTTAATAATGATAAAACTGATGTAAGAATGACTCTTTTACTGTGTGTATTAATGTACACAGCAATCATTTTGCACTGTAGTGGTCAATCGGGCGGTATGTACATGTAGTCTAGAGATAGAGTATTCCTGTGGCGGGGTGGGTCGAGGTATCAATCCTCCACAGCGAAACTAATGAGTTTATTGTACCTGTGGCACATACATCGTCCTGGTTGACAAATCTTCCTGGTATTCAATCAAGCTATCAAGAATTATCTCCCTCTAACAATCTACTATTTAATATAATTATTTGGTAAGGATTTGTGTAGCTATAAAAGTTTGTTTCATATAATTGTCATTTAATATAAGCTACACATAGTAATGATCTTAATATGAATATGCAAAAATTAAATGCATTCCTGAAATAACATCACATTTTACCGTATCGTGTGTATTAATGACAAAATATTGTTTAATAAACATTTACTGGTAGGTATGGAACATATGGTTATTAGATATTACAATACATGTACATGGTTTACCGAAGGGAAAAATTATGGTGCCATGAAGGCTTCTCTTTTTTTATAAGCGGATAAATGTATTTTATATGCACTGTTCAACAGACAAGATACTTAGATAGTAGTTACCACAGCCATACCGGGTAATTATTAATGTAGTAATGTATTTTGGTAAATACTTGTACATAATTTTTATAAGTTTAATAAACAATAAAAAGATAACATAATTAAATTTGAACAAGCTGAGAACACAAGAAAGCGATACGTCATACGCTATGACGTATCGCTGGGTGATGTAAGTCAGTTGTTCACGTGACTACTATTATACCTGTGTCATCAATCGTATCTCATGACCACTCTGTTCCTGTAATACCGGTATTCTTTTATAATCAAGAGCTTTATACGCTTCATTCATGTATAAAATGAAACATATTTTACCATAAATTGTATTTATTATTATTGAATTTTACAGCAACCTGTGGAACAGACATTGTTCTTCCGTGATGGCAAAAGAAGAATTGATTATATTTTGGCATATCAAAAAGTCAGCTCTGATGAAAGAAAAGGCCAAAGAAGAAATGTATTTGAGGAAAACTTAAGGGCTGAAGGCTTGGTACTGGAGAAAGAAGACAAAATGGTAGGAATTTAGTCTTGTTACAAGCTGTATAAAGGCTATGGTTTTCATTTGGGGTGATAGCTCTATAAATATGTACATGTTGTATGTCATAGATTCATGACAGTTAGACCTTGTTTTGTAAGATGCCATTTTTGTTATGGGAATTTCTTAAATCTTTACCTCTTGAGTACTAGGTTACATTCAAATTTTATGTAAGCGTATTCTTTTGTTTATTTTGTTTTATTACAGCATTATTAAACTTTTGTAAGTCACAATACTTTAAATGAATTTATATATTATTACTACTGACTCAGGTATTGCACAGATCTACATGTATGTGTACATGTTTATATGAATATTTTGATTTATGATGATCCCTTTCTAATGAGGACACATACATGTACCTGTACACGTATTATGTTAGTACTGATAGAAGCCACAAGTGAGTAAAATGTATGATGATTAGTAAAATAATGAGATCAATTGTCATTTGAACATCACTGAAACCAAATCCAGACATTACAATGACCAGCGATGTTCCATGATCTGTCTCAAGTGGGATGTGATGGACAGATGTGATTCATTCAGATGCAGCAGTCATCAACAAGGAACTTCCAAGACTTGGGTATTGCACTCCAAAATGAATGACACAAATAATACCACCAACTGATAAATGATCATTGTATTGTTATTATGAGATGTTGATGCACAACCTGTCAATGTCTGGATACTAGAGGACAAATTGATTATACGTTCTTGGCACATCGACTTTTACCTTCAACTGTTTTATTCAGGTGTATCAGTAACATATCTGTTGGTGCATTTGCCATTCTTTCCATACACTTGTGGTACCAATTCATCTTTTAAACAATGTTGTGTACATGTATGTGTACATGTATGTTAAATTTCTTTATGCATAATACGTACTTCTTGTGAACAGTACGCATATTACAGGGTTTAATGTATATTATCATTTTTCAATTATTACTATTATACTGTTATTCAATCCTATGATTGATTTCTTGACAATCTGTTTTGCTTCCTGCATGGTTTGCATTTTGAACCATCCTGTGCATGTCTGTCATTGGAATGAATTTAATTTTCTATTTTTGTTCAGTTCCTAACTACCATTTATGTGTGATTTTCTCTTTTAAATTAGGTCTAATTCATTTATGTATAGTCTAAAATAATTTATATTTAATTATTATCGTAGTTATGATATTAAAAATGACATTTGTTATATTATCATTTCGTTTGCTTCTGGAAGCAATTTATTTAAACATAATTTAAAATACAGAATAACCAGCAATTATTATAAAATGTATATAATAAAAGTTGAAAGTAAAAATAATATTCCTGTTGTACTTGTATACATGTACATGTACTAATATAATTTTATTGTGTTTAACAATACTTTAAAATATTAATTTTGCATCATACATTTTCGTAATCCACATTCTAGTTTATTAGGTGGAAACTGAATTTTCTTTACTTGTTGGATGATTAAAAACAAATTCATTAAAACTACTTAACTTCTAATTACATTTGGTTTATCGCATCAAGCTTACTTAACAAATTGTAATGTTTTTGAAAATTAAAATTAAATTTTTTATTTAATATTTTCTTTGTGGTACATGTACATACTTCAAAGTTTTATACTAACTAAGACTAAACTATGTTATGTTTATTGAAAGTCTAACAATGATTCACAAGTAAATAATCTTGAATTATCTCAAAACATTATTTTACATATCCCATACCAATTACCTAATTGCATGATTTATTAACTAATAATGATGAAGCCTGCAAAATTAAAATTTGCACAAGTTTGGTGTTTAGTTATCAAATTTCTCTTTCGTTTTAATATTTGGTATGCCTTCACTTGATGTTTTTTTATTTATTGGGGTCATGGTAACCACAACTTGATTTATTAATATGGTGAGTATTTTGACAGTACATGCATGTATTAAAGTTATGGTATTACACATCTTGGCTTCTTTGTTCGTGTATGACCTTTGCATGAACTACAACACTTAGGTCACTGTTTGATTACAATGAATCTAAAATGGACTTGCAATTTTTCTCTATGATACATATATTTGTTTACCTGCCAAACCCAAAACATGTTATATAATCAGCAAAACTTCCTTATACGATTAAAAATTGCTGCTAACACATTCTGTATCATTAGAAAAAAAATATCGAAAAGTTTCCACTTCATGTACATATTAACATTTAACACAAATTTGGGATATTTATATTTTCAAGATATTTGTACACCTATTTTGTTGCCTTGTAAAAATACAATGCAATGTGTTAAATGGCCCAGTTTGCCTGTTTAGAATATGCTTTCAGCTTAGTGATTTGAAATGTAACATGCAGTGTGCATGTATAGTGCAATCCTGATTTATAACCTGGAAGTGATTTTGTTGTAATCAAACATACCCTTAGTCAATACAAGTTACACTAATATTCCGTGAATGTTGCATGTAAAAATCCCACTTTTCTTTCTGTATAGTCATCGCATTACCCTGACCAGTGTAACAAATTCCTCATTCCTGCTCCAACCTTGCATGATGTACATATAAATAAATAAATATATCCATGTATAAGTTTGAATACTGGTGAATTCTGAAGAAACAAAAATTAAAATGTGTTTTAAATTAAGTTACGAGTTTGAATAATGGCAAAATCCTACTATGTTTGCCAATATTCAAACTGGTTTCTTACACTGATCCATTTACATCTGCTGTGCTTTTGTTTCATTGATAAAACATCATGTCCATATGGCAAATCAAATGAACAGAAATGTTTGTCTGTGCATCACAGCAAATGGTGATATTTACTCGTGAGTTGATAATTATATTCTTAATACATGTATTAGATGGTGATGCATCTAAAGGTACATGTATTGGTCGGGATAGCTTGTTACTTTACTAGAATAATCACTAGCGGATCATTGGCATAGGTGTGTTGTATTCCCCTCCCCCATACCACCAACCCTCTACTTTTTGTGAAATATCAAAAATAGTTTAGCAAATGGTGTAGTACTTTATTTACAAGTTCTACAGTATTTGATGTTGTAAATTAGTTACTATTAACATGTTGTGTACTGTGATTCTGTTTCAATTGTGGAAACCAATCTTTCAGTGGCACCCACTTAACAAAATTTCTTGGATCCACCGATGGTAACAATCGATGATTACATTATTTCATGGATATATACAAAAGTATATCGCTATTGAAGTTAAGTTCCGGCTCAGTGTATTCAATATTGAGAGGAAAGACTGAAAAAGGGTGTTGTCATCATTCAAAGGGTGCTGTCATCATTCAAAGGGTGCAAAGTTGATGGAAAAAATCCCTACAAAATTATTGCCCCTATTCCCACTAGCATCATAGTTGGTGATAGTCATATCCTAACACATTAAACAGTGAATGTTTTTGTTAAGTGATTACCAGGGAAAAGTTTGGTTTATCATAGCAAGAATATTACAATATTTATTTTGAATGCGAATATTACACATACAATAAGACCTTTTTATGTTGAGCAATGTGTAACAAATGTTTTTGAGTGGTTCATTAGTTGTTTGATTAACTCAAATAGTTTATATGCATGGGTTAGGGTGGGTCCTCTGATTGGGCATTACATAATATATTAATGGCCCCATTAAAACACGCTGCCAAAGTGCATGACCAGGCTGCAAGTTCCCAGTTTATCACGTCACTTTTATTTCTTGATGTTGCAGTTATTTTTTTGTTACCCACAGTTCCTTGTTACAAATTATATTCAAACTGTTAGCTTTTTTTATTGAATGTTATTTTAGATTTTGAGTGCATTTGCAGGTACGGATTCAGAATTTGTGAAGACAATAAACAAATACATGTGGAAATAATTATTATATTTCCAAATAAAAGATGAAAATGGGACTGCATGGACCAGATCACTTTTTCCAACACAAATTGCATGAACATCAAATTGAATGAACGATGTATTTTGTTTTAAATTAAACTATATATGAAAGAACTATTTTATGCCAGACATATGCATATACATGTATATACAGTCAAACCTGCTTGAGCGGCCACCTGTATTAATTTTAATGCATTATGACCTGTATTAAGCAGCCACCTGTCTTAAGAGGCCACTTTTTGTTACTCCCTTTGGTGACCACTTAAGACAGGTTTCACTGTATAACCAATTTATTTTCAGTGATGCAGACAACTAAGCATAAAAATCAGCATGTATCATAATCTTATGCTATATATCACTGCTATTAATATATATTCAGATTGAACACATTTTAATTTGAAGAATTGTTAAACACTTTGGTTGCAGATTTACATGGTGAAAATTTTGGAAGCATGTGGTGGATTTGTTTAATTTTCATAATTGTTTCGTTATAAGACTCCCATGGATTTATTGACACTAATTATCAAGTAGTTCATACTTATAATATACATAATTGTGGGTATATTAGTAAAATATTTATTTTCATTATTAATAATTTATATGAAGGCAAGAATTTAATGTCACTTTATTTATGAAATATGGTTTTATTTATGAAAAAAGAAATGTAATATTTAATTAAAAATACTTTTAATGCATTTCTTCCAAATCAACAGCTGTAGTTGTTCAAATAATAAAACATGCAGTACACTGTATACTATTATTTTAGTTATCCAAGTCTGGTACATACATGTACCTCAAATTAGGTCATATATTCATTACATGTCATACAGTTGTATATTCATTTATTTATATAATAATGGTAAGATCCTAGTAGGGCTTTATAATTTGGGTTTGATTTCAGACTGTTTGTGCAACAAATCCAATACTAATGTACTAGCTGTCGTACATGTGTGTTGTATTTTTCAGTACTCGTAGGACAATCAAATATACTGTCATTTATTACATACCCATTCAATCTTACGATGTAAATACAGCCTTCAATACAAGAAGTAAATACAACATTCTGTATTTCCCTCGACAAGTGTGTATTTATTTCTGAAGCCGGACTACTTCTGTGTACGACGTTAGGCTTACTGCACGAGTATTATGCCTTTACAGATAGTTTCACAGTTCGTACGACAAATGCATTAAAAACCTCGAACTTACACACGTTTCAAATAACACTTACTATGTATAAGGAAGCAAGATGACACAAAAAAAACGAACGAGTTGCCCGATTAGTTTGTACACAAAGTCAAGCAGTAGCGATCGAGAGGGCAGACGCGAACGAAAGCATGTTGACAGTTTTAAAGCTGCGATAAAATTATTTTCTGTTATTATTATGTGTGTGCTATATATGTGGTTTTATCTATATATCTACTGTTCTAGGCATCCGTATTCCATTTTTAGTATATTATTTGTAATAAACTTTACTGAGTGATTTTTCTTCTAGCACCATTTCAGTTGAGTGATCTTCAGGTTGCCTTGATCTTGCTCATGGCGAAGACTGGCATTATAATATTTTAATTAAAAGTTTAATATACTTACGTTCTTGAATTCTATGTTCACTGCAGGAAAGCTGAATGTCTGAACATTCTGAAAGAAACCCTCACAATATTAGTAATTTATACATGTACTGGTAGTAGCCTAAACTGTAGAGTACAATTAAATTAAAATAAAGACATTCCCACCAACAAGAGCTGCAAAAATTAAGCAAAGATGAGTTAACTCTAACAGCTGTCTTTATGTGGTGTGCAGTGCATCCACATTGTTTGGCAATGCTGCTCCATAATAAATCAATAAATATATCTAATTAAGCAGTGTACTGACAGCCCTATTAAGCTAGGTTCACATAAGCCCGTAAACTCTGCGTTAAATTGGATACGTTTATATGCATGTGTCCTATGCATCCACGTTACTTGTTCTCATTACTACGTATAATAATATTATATTATATAGAAAATTGTTGTCTGTTAACTGAACATATGTTAAATACATACATATCGACTTAATACATATATTGATAATTACTACTACTACTACTACTTCCACTACTACTATCATCACTACTGGTACTACTACAACTACTACTGCTACTAACACATGTACTATCACCACTACTACCACACTGCTACTACCACTACCAACACCACAACTACCACCACTACTACAACTTCTACTATTGCTACTACTACTACCACTAAGTACTAATAATACTGCTACTACTGTAGACTATTACTGCTGACAGGGTTGGATAATTTATTTACCAAAATTACAATAAGATATGCTAACCAGTGACATCACATTCCATTTCATTTGCAATGTCACACCATGCATTGAAAAACTGTTGGGCATCATGGTATGATACATGTTACTTTTGTACATGTTGTGGGTTGTACAGGCATCAGCCAAAATTTCCACAAACCCTGCTGTGATATTGCTTGGTCAAGGCATGTTAACTCTAGTAATATACACAGTGTTGCTACATTCAAATATATGTTATATGTATTTCAGAAATATACAAGGTTTTCGTGCAATCTGTTCAATGCACCAAAATTTCATCTAGTTCAACGCTTGCGTATTACTGCATGCTTTCCATGCACATGGCAGACTTATGTGAGCATGCTAGTAATTAACTATGCGTATAAAATCATCCGTAAAATTGATGAATATTATGGATAAATTTTAGTCTCATCTGCATGAGCTTTTGATGACATTTTTTGTGTTACTGTTACTCCAGTGGAAACAATTTGGCAATAGCCCGGTTCTCAGAAGAAAATGTAGAATATATCATTTCACTACATATGGTGCGTATTTTGACATCTCTACATGAAATATTGTTGGGGGCCTGTTTTTATTAGGGGACCAGTTGCGATGGATGCATAGACTGCATGCAGGTACATGCTGTTATATATTTTTATATTTAAGATAGAACACAATGGGAGTTCAGTAAAATTGTTGGCAATCTCTAAAGTCTAAAACCATTCACAATGACTTGGCCAGTTTTGATTACGTATTCGGGAAATCTCGACGACGTAAAAATATTCGTAGGTTCAATCGGAACACCTAGGCTAACATGTTTTTAACCTTCTGACTACCGCTGTCCACTAAAGTAGACATGTGTAATGCGCGCGAACTCATCCAGGAAACGGATGTTAAAATGCATTATGGGCGGAAATGATGTAATATTCACATTCAACTAGTTT
>JAUTCZ010044322.1:0-12258 GCA_032273805.1 Melanodrymia brightae | reverse complement strand
CACATTAATATGATGAATATACAAAAGATAGACGTTGTGTAAACACGCGGGCAGATGATCAATGGCATATGTGAAGAGAATGCTGCCTATGTAAACTCTTAATGTGTGCTAATCACTGCTATTTGCATCAACACTGTTAGTACAATACCTCAATCTCTTCTAGATCTTCTACGCCATTCACCTGTTCACGGTCGAACGATCGATCCTACTCAGTGGACCAGTTAGGAATGTTTCTCCCATTCCAACCATTGAACTACAATTGATATATGAATGGCTGTTGTATTTGTGGCAAAGTGTATAAAAGAAGCCTCATTGCTAATTGAAAAGAATATCCTATGTTGCTTTCTTCAGAGATCATGTGTCAGCAGGTTGTAACAGGAAAATAATGTTTTTAGGATGTCTGCTGATTAGGATTGATCCTTTGACGTCGCGCGTGTCAGTTGTTTGCTTTAAAGACGAAGCTAGATCGTAGATCGGCGATCCTCGACACATTTGTCAAAATACGAGAACAGCTGTAAATACAATCCCCAATTAATTCTAAAACTATTTTACTTACATCACCACATAGGCTATTCTTACTGATTAACTGCAGGGAGGGTTTGTCTGCACTTCCCCACAGACAGCTCACACCACAGTTTTTTATTTACCAGTTGTGGATAACAGGTTGGAACGAGAAATAACCCAACAGGTCCACTGATGACGATTGATCCTTGGACCTCGCACACCTCAATAGGAAACTTGAGTTGAGAAACATCCAGCAGCACAAATCTACTCAGTATATGAAATATCTTATTACTTTGTGTTAAAGCCTTTACAATTACTCATGCTTAATGTATTTTACATTTTGTCTTTTGTAGGATTTGGTTTTATAACATTTGAACAAGAAGATGTTGTGGAAAAAGTCTGCGAGATCCATTTTCACGAAATTAATGGCAAAATGGTATGAACTTCTTAATTACGTTCTCATTAAAGTTAGCTAAATGGTATGCACTTCTTAATACGTTCTCATTAAAGTTAGCAAAATGGTATGCACTTCTTAATTACGTTCTCATTAAAGTTATCAAAATGGTGTGCACTTCTTAATTATGTTCTCATTTAAGTTAACAAAACAAACTTTTTGCTAATTTTTATACCTTATTTTCATTTATATAACATCTATATACTCGTACACATATACATAACATATATATTGTCGCTGTCAGATAGAAATAGAAAGTCAGTTTTGGCGGGAAATGTTTGATCCGTTTTTGAAATCGGTATTACTTACCGCTTAATGTGAGTTAAAGGCGGATCTCTAAACAAATTGGAAGCAGGGTTTTTTGTCATGAATATATATTTTGATTTGACGTGTATCGTATCACTCGTTTGACTCATGTCGTTGTCATGTTGTTGTTGTTGTTGCAGGTTGAGTGTAAAAAGGCCCAGCCGAAGGAGGTGATGTTGCCCACCCAGTTGGCTCGGGGTCGGGGAATGGCGCGGGGAGCATACGGTCAGTTAATAGCTGTGTGTGTGTGTGTGTGTTTTTTTATCTGTCTACTGGGCAAACCCCTTGTACCGTAATCCTTTGGCCTCTTGTTTCCATGGCAACCAGTTCTGCATGCTATTTAGTTATATTTATAGCCATAGACATTTTTTGATAGACTAAAGAGTAGAATTGTGATTTTGTGTAGTATGGTTTGGATCTGGAGGTGTTTTGAGTGGCCGCCGCGCGCCCACCATCGCCCGCCGCCCGCCATACACTGTAGTGGTGCAGTTCGACTCAGCATGTGGCCGATGCACGTTCATTGGTGGTGGTGTTTTTTGTAGTTGTGAGGTGACGTTATATATTTATATTTATATATATACACACTATATAGGGTAGTACTTGATTTATAACTAGATACATGTCACTAATGCCGTGCGTATTGTAATATTGTGAGGCAATAAGGAGGTGCAAGGGGCGGTTCATTTCACCATATTATCAGCTGCCAATCACTGCTTCTCGTTTCACTGCAGCCATTTTCTTGTATATTTTCTCACTTATGTATACGATGACGTTACGGCCAGTCAGTCGGTCGGACGGACGGATAGTCGGTCGGACGGACGGACAGTCAGTCGGACGGACGGACAGTCGGTCGGACGGACGGACGTCCGGTTGATATGGTCTGTGAGATGTGTGTGCACCGCCTGGTGCCGTAATGTTGTTGCCATAGCGACAGGTTGGTTCAGCCGGCCGTCCACTCCTGAGTTCGGAGATATTAATGTGTGTGTGTGTGTGTGTTTGTGCTTTATCTGCTGTCCAACAACTAAGACTGTTTTGCCTTTTTCTAATCGTTCTGCAGTGACGGAGGATGGAGAGGTGGTGTGGGAACTACCCAGCGATATGATGATGCCCGAATTGTGTAAGTTCACTTGCGGTGCTCGACGGGCCCACACTCGCCCGGTCGCCCGCGTGCCCGCTCGCTCGCCAGCCCGCTCGCATCTGTTGCTGCCCTTATTCCACTCAGAGTCTTTTTCATCCTTTTGTTGCATGAAGCCTAACAACAAAAACTCCTTTTTTCCAGTTACCGCAACATTTTTTATTTTAAACTGCAAACAAAAATTCAGGAATTTCGATTTAATTTTTTTTGGAATTCAAATTTTTTTCGCAATTTCTATTTTATCATTTTTGGTATATAATATTTTTTGCGGATTTTCTTTAATTTATTAATTTTTTCGCAATTTCTATTTAATCGTTTTTGGAATTTAAAACACACAAAAAAAGGATGTGTGTTTACTTGTAAAATAATTGTGAAAACTGAAATATTTGTTGAAACGCACCTATGCGTAATTATTGTAAGCATGTAGTGGGAAAGAGGTAATGGTTTGTGTTAGGTGTGATATCATCTTGCATGTCTGATGATAAGTACTGCTTTCTATACTTTATTCTCACTATGGTGTCAGCTTTTCTCTGCTTTACGTACATTGTGTGACTTTGTAACCCACTAACACATTCTAACCTCTCTAACAATTTATATTTTACTTAATTATTTATATCAATAATATAAATATCTATTTATTCTCGATGTATCTTGTTATGAAATGTTTTCTTGTTATTACATAGGCCACACCGAGTTTGAGTGGTTAGTATTTAAAATACTACTATATATATACAATGATAAAAACAACCTGCTATAATATTGAGAATTTCCTCTTTACAGACTTGAAATCGTTTTATGATTATTTCGTTGGATTCCCAAACTTGCGACAGCGTGTTCTGCTTACGTAATGTTATAACCACAGACTTGGAATCGTTTTATGATAATGATTATTTCGTTGGATTCCCAAACTTGCGACGGCGTGTTCTGCTTACGTAATGTTATAACCACCGAACTGTGAGACGAGGGAAACGTTAACACACTGTCACACCATTTACTAAATCACCAGCAATCTACTTCAGAGTTCATACAGCTTTTCACCATTTAAATTCAAGGCCTTTTCAAGGATTCCAAAACCATTTTCAAGGCTATATCGGTTAAAAAAAACTTCTTCAGTTGCCACCATTTGCATACAGGTTTTCGGCATTTTACAGAGCAGAAATTACCAACTGTCAAAGGGCAATAACTCTTTATTTCATACAGTGTAAAACGATTCAATCATCAAGTCTTAAATAAATTTCCTGTGGATTTCATAGAAATTTTTTTTTACAATTGTTTAAAAATATAAAATTTACTATTAATTAGTATAACGATTATTTTCTAAATTCAAGACAAAACTAAATTTTCAAGGCTAGTTTCTATTTCAAGACCTTTTCAAAGCACAACCTCAAATTCAAGGCCTTTTCAAACATGTGCAAACCCTGAACATGTATTTATTAACTCAATATATACAAGTATTTGATTTGGCCAGACATGTATACATGGTTCGATATAGAACACTTGTCATGTACATGTAAATTTATTGTTTAGTTTATTTATTGTTGAGTAATTTACTAAATTACCTGCTGTAAATTTTAGCTGTTTCGAACAGGTTAATTGTAAAATGAAGGAATATTGAATGAAAGTAAATACTAATACAGTAATAAATCTGTAATCACTTTACTGTGCACAACTCGTGAACACGTTTAGTATATTATTCATAATTATACAAAACTTCCGTTTTAACGTGCGCCTCATCGCATGTGTCCCATGAATTGTCAAATTGTGCAACATGAGTATTATGATTTGGATGTACCCACATGCAGAGCTTTCATCAATCATACAGGTTTTTAATCGAGATGCACAATGACTCAGGCTTTTAATGTGAGTTTCACAATGACTCAGACTTTTAATGCAATTTTCACAAATAATTTCGCAAAGTAAATTATATTAATTTATATCATAATTATTCGCTATTTATTCAGTGTGTATTATTTTTTTAAATATTGCGTATATCTGCTTCAGGAAGTTTCTAATACAATTCAATTTATTCACTTTATTATTGATCATATCCTCAAATAATGTGACAATTTTAATATAGTTAAAAAATAATTATACAATGATATGAGAAAAATTTCTCTGGAGAAGTAAAAGATTTCTGCTTGTCAGACGGACATAAATTAGATGGAAATGACAATAATAAACAACAGTTGTTTACCTACTAGTATGACACCGACAACATCAGCAGCCACTTCAATATTGAAGCACTCGTTAACGAGTGTCAATTTCACTATAAACAGCTTCATACCGTGTTAGCATCACCATTTAACAGCATCATCAGTTAACCGCATCATCAGTTAACCTCATCATCAGTTAACCGCATCATCAGTTAACCACATCACCATTCACAGCAACCAGTCAAACTAAATTGTCCTTTTCACATGAAAAAAATATTATAATTGTTTTGCAATGTTTTAATTTCTAAAACAGTCTTTTTTTAAATATGTTCATGCTATGAACTCCATATTTAAATACCTAAAGATGTACAGTAAATTGTTTCCAATTGTCAAACTTAATGAATTATTACAATAACTAATACAGATAGTTCGTAAGTGTCAAACTTGTCAGTACAATAATTATTAATAATAGTTTGTAAGTGTCGAGCTTTGTCAGTTAGTGCAACAATTTAATATTTGTAACGTGATTGTGCTTGGAAATGTTCGCTTTAAGTGTTGCACAGTTCTGCTTTTCTCTAGACAATTGTTGCCATGGAAACCACCTTGTGATTTATCATCTGTTCAGGCGTTCAAGTTTAAAATACTTCAAAACTAGTTTGTTTATGAATTTGTCTGTTTGTGATACGATGTTAGTGTTTTACATGTTATGTAGTAGTAGAGTGGCGTAGTTTGAACGTTGTCCACTCGTTGCTAGCTCTGTGCATGACTGTTGCTGTTGTCTGCTGTCGTGCGATGTGTGTGAACACTGAACACTGTTTGTTGCTACATGTACTTGTTGATGTTTGCCCTCACAATAACAGACAAATCTGCTACGATACATTGACAATACTCGACAAAACTGGTACCGTGCCTGACAGTGTATTCACCTGCTCGTGTACGTGTCTACACATGCATCAATGTCTGCTCTTAACTTCATCACTTTACACTCATCTTGGAGGAGGGAGGGGAGGTGGGGGGTAGTTCAAATCATCCCGTGAGAAACATTACATGCATTTAACCGTGTCATAACGCGATGGCGTATTCTGCGTTGCCAGGTGTATTACTCTGAATGGCATGCTCCGCATCATTGTTATCGTTACCATAGTTACAGTCGTCAATGACGTCATTTCAACATCAACATGAGCACTTTTTGGTTTTTTATAAAGTACTTTTCAGCAGATAATCCTATATACAAGCGTTGTCGCCTGTCAGTGAGGATATTGAATTCAGTGTAATTACGTCTACTTAATTTCTATAATATAGTTATCGGCTGTCAATCGGAAATGCTATTTCTAGAATGTATGGTTGGTATATTAGAAATTCTGCAACATCAAACCAAATAAGATTTTGGTGACCTCCATTTGATATAAACTGACGGCACAGTGTTGATGTTTGAAATAGTCTAGCTAGGTGTCCGTGTACCATACAACCGTTGTTATCTTCATTCTTGTAGCAGTCTAGCTAGTTAACTGTTAAATATGTGCTTTGCATGCATTACATGTTTTCCTTACATTTTGCTAAAGGTTTGTTGAGTCATGTTTTTAAAAAAATATGCATGTTTTATTAAATATGCATGTTTTAATTGATATTGTTATCTTCTTAGTATTTTACTATTTCCTCATGTATATTCATGTAGTGTGACCCAGTAAATCTGCATCTGCAATGTCTGTATATTAGTGCTAAACATTGTACTTCAATGTATATCTTTGTTTAACTTCATCGACTGTCTTCACAGCCTTTTGATCAATGTTATTTTATAATAAACGATATTTAAATTACTGTACTTTGTTAGTTTAAACAATATTTATTACATTCATATTTATAGCGGTTTGGGATTGGCCAACAGGCAAACTCCTATATAAAGGCCTTTATAAACTGCTATAAATATGAAGGTAATAAATATTGTACTTTGTTAATACCATATGTTTTAAAGTTACATTATTTCTCAACTTATGCCCAACATAAGCCAGACCAATTAGGGTAGGTCGGTCGGTCGCGCTAAATCTGTTTTAAGTTTTGGAGTAAAATAAAGACTTTAAAAAATGTGTTTCTGGTTTCCCAATCGACACCAGTTGTATTACACCAGTTGTATTACACCAGTTGTATTACACCAGTTATATTACACCAGTTGTATTACACCAGTTGTATTACGCGACCATAAAAAAAATTAACGGGAAAAAAAGCAAGTTACAAAATTTGTTTATGATGTCCTTTTGTTGAGGCCTTATTAGGGTATAAAGGAATTGAATAAACTTTTTGTTTAAACATATTTAATATTAAGGTATTAAATTAAGGTAGGAGTAGTTTTTCCAATATTTAATTAAAGGTCTTTTATTAATATATTGATCTTATCATGGTTAACATTACATTAATTCTCAACTTAAGATATGTTTAAAATTGCATTATTTCTTTCATCACCATATGTTTAAAATTACATCATTTCTTTCATTAACATGTATAAAATTATATGTTATCATACCGTACTATATCTATAGGCTTATGCAATGTAATTTTATATTACAAATTAATATTGGCTTTAAATTATATAACAGCTTGCCTTGTAGCCACTGTCAAGTTTAAGATGGATGCCACAAAATGCACGTGCCTAAACATTTCACAATCCTAACATTATCAAAATCTATCTGCATACAAGAGAGTCGAGAAAGATATTCAACAAAAACATTAACTTCTCTTTAAAGAGTGATGACGCTACATGTTTGCAAAAGTCAATCATAGCCTGTGACATCTGTCTTAAAGTGTAACACGTCACGTGACCTAGTTAACCCATTGTTAATCTGTCTTAAAGTGTAACACGTCACGTGACCTAGTTAACCTATTGTTCATCTGTCTTAAAGTGTAACCCGTCACGTGACCTAGTTAACCTATTGTTCATCTGTCTTAAAGTGTAACCCGTCACGTGACCTAGTTAACCCATTGTTCATCTGTCTTAAAGTGTAACCCGTCACATGACCTAGTTAACCTATTGTTCATCTGTCTTAAAGTGTAACCCGTCACATGACCTAGTTAACGTGTTGCTCATCTCTCTATCATGCTTATTTTATCATTCATTTATCAGAACAATTTTAAATTCATCACAGGCTTACATTTATCAACAGCTAATTTTATTCAACGTTTATACACAATAATTAAATACATAGTTTGCATATTTATGACTGCATTATTAAATATTGTAATAAATAGAAGAATTATTTACGATGTTTAGTGGATACAAGAAATATTTCTTAAGTGAGGATGCAAAGCAAAATATTGATAGTGTATTTTCATCCACATGGGTAAAATATTATGATGTCTGAAATTAATGGGTGTGAATTTGCTGCTTTTCGGTAACATTGTACACGCTTGAGAATATTGTAACAAACTTCGGCATTTTAAACAAACCTAACATCATTTATTGTGTATAACACTCAAACTTTCTAGTCACTCATGAATAACAACCGTGCAAGCGTGACGTTAATACTGAGTGAAGAATGAGATTTAGTTCATTTATTACCCATATGGGACAAAATATGCAGTGTATTATTTTGATATAATCTCCCTAGGGAAAGATAACATTTTGCTTACACCTTGCGACTTAACTGAACACTGTTAACAATTAAATAGATTGCATTTTGCTTACACCTCGTGATGTAACAGAACACTGTTAACAATTAAATAGATTGCATTTTGACAGCAGCTGAAAGCATCTAATGTAACAGAACACTGTTAACAATTAAGTAGATTGCATTTGGACAGCAGCTGAAAGCATCTAATATAACATCGTTGTATAAAATTATCCGTGATAAACATGAAGTTGAGTGTTTTAGTCATTGCTATATAGGACGACGACTAAACTTGCATGTAGTAATAATTATTTAAATTTGACTAATGACTATGGGTAATAAATACAATAACATACTCGATACTCTGAATTACAGATTATCTGTCCCTCGTCAAATTGATGTTTTCAGTCCCTCGCTAAATCTCGAGACAGACAACATTAATTTCACTCGCGAAAGAATCTGTAATTCCTCGTTAGTCATGAGTTATTGTCTAAATCTTCACTCGGTGAAATACATTTCTCTGTCACTGAAATAATTATATGTATTGGTATATATTTAATAATGTTTTGTATTAGTATATATTTAATAATGATTGTTTTTAACATGTTGTTGTGATTACTGCTGTATGATGTATGTGCTGTTGAATATTGTTAATACACGTGCTGTTCTCTCTCTCTTACAGGCTATCTACCGGCCGGCTTCCCTAACTTTGCCACTGCGTACGGGCGAGGAATCCCTACCGCCTTCAGCCCGGCTTACTATTACCCAGGTATGGAGTTGTTACAATTGGCTTCATGGTACCCGGAAACACCACTAGGATTCTAGAGGCTTCTAGAAGGGCCCACCGTTACGTCGCGGAGGCCACTACGATTCTAGAGGCTTCTAGGTGATTGTAGGTGGGCATACCATTACGGTACTGTTTGTCCCGACGGTGGTCTCTGTCAGCGGGCGACTGTGGGCCTTTCAACAATTCCTCTTATATTCTTCACTCGTTTCATATGCAAGTGTTCAAATTATGACATATCAGGAGACAAGTCCGCGTGACCTGGCCGGCGATGGCGGATTGCGCCACACAATTTTACTCTCAAGAGGAAGCTCGCGCGCATTTCTCACCTCCAGATATTTGTGATCAAACTGACTGTTATATGCACAGACATAGTAGGTGGATGAATTGTTTTCTTTTTGCGTTTTACAGCATCATACACAATCAGGATGTAATTCTTCTCGTTTCCCTGTTTCCTCTACGATTACCAGAGCATCAAACATAACTAGGATGTAATTCTTTTGGTTTCCTTGTTTCCTCTACAAATGCCAGAGCATCAAACATAACTAGGATGTAATTCTTCTGGTTTCCTTGTTTCCACTACAATGGCCAGAGCATCAACCATAACTAGGATATAAATTCTCTCTTTGGGTTTCGTGTTTTCACCGTACACATCTGTAAACTCCACTTATAACCGGAATCACAAATCTCATCCGTCGGATCATAATTTAATAAACATTTTCTCTCCTCTCGTCTCCCATTAATACTGCATTTATTATGCAAGTACAAATTAACAAGCATTCTCTTTGTGTTGTTTAATTGGTTTGCGTGATTAATTGAAAGCTTTCTTTGATTGGACGGTTTCGTCAGGGTTACTCTTCCTCTATATCATCATGTTTGCCGTAACCGATGAAACGAAATGAAATTATTATCTTACTATCACCAATGAAACTTCCATTGAATGGATAATTGTCAAGCTGTTGCTGAAGACAAATGGAAAGTGATTATTCTTGATATTAAGGAGATGAGTTTTTGCTTACAAGATTACCTACATCCTTGTTCGTACGTGATGCCTACAGACAGCAGAACATCCACTCTACAGAGCTGTTGCTAAGTAACTGTACAGGGCTGTTGCTATGTGAATGTCCACTGTGCAGAGGTGTTGTTATGTAACTGTCCACTGTGCAGAGGTCTTACTATGGCTACTGGAGACAAACTGTGCCAAAATCATCTGCATTTTTATTTTTTATTTTTTAACTTGTTTTTGTTCAGGTTGAGTTTTTTTGCTATTTTAAACTTGCCATATATGGCTAAACTGTTTTATAATCGGTTGTGTTTTATAATCTATTTGTTTCTTTTTAATTTGACATCACAAAAGTGCTGAATCTCGTTATTTATTTTAAAACCAGTGATTCTATTTTTTAAAACCTTTGAGTTTAACTGGCTGTAGACTGGAGTATTTTAATATAATTACTCTCAATCGAAACCACCAAGTGCTAATTTTTGTATAACCACAACTATGACAAAAGAAAGAAACTCGATATGGATTAAAAACAATGTTATGTCGAAATTTATACACTATTTTAGTGCGTGTGTTGGTGTTCGATATTACATGGGCACAACTTGTCAAGGCAAAATTAATGTCGCAGCATCAAATTATAGGTATTCTGTACTGGGTTAATGTATTTCGGACAATATTACTTCGATAACCACAGTTAAAAGTGTTTTTTATTCATTTAAATCTTCTATTCAATTTAATTTTCTATTTATTTTTTGATAGGTTTGTTTGTTTACATTTTAAGATGGCTACTGATGTGCCAGTATGAATAGTTTATGTTGTAAATAATGTCGTATTTTTGTCATGTATTTGTAGCCAATAGGTGTCCCGTTCAGCCTAACTGGGCGGTCAGCATGTAGTCTATTTATTAACTCTAGTACCCAACTATTCATGTCAGTAACACAAAGAACAGTAACTTAGAACAAATTAGAACTATTGTTAGCCAATCGTATATTAGCAGACAATAGCATGAGCTAATTAGTTGAGTGTTATATAATTGAAACTAGCTAATAATAGCAAACGAAGAATCAATTTGGCATTCCCTGCGGTGTTTCTAAATATAATATATATATATATATATTATTTTGTCCGATTTTTCATATTTGTTTAACTGTTGTATTGAATTGTTTATTCAATAATTAAAGCAATTTTGTTTCCTCCTTGTTACAAAAGTTTGAAACTGATTTTAATGTTTAAAATTGGTTAAAGATTGTTGATATTTTCTCAATCCCGGCATTATGACTTATCACAAGTCGTTCACATTGAAGTCAAATGTTTTTAACACATTTTACACATAATATAATTTTATTGCTTTAAAATTTATAACAATGAAATTTGCAAAAGGAGTTTTGTCCTCAATTAGTTTGTCCATTATTTATATGTTAAAAAATATTGTTTTGTTTATATATTAAATTTTAAACAAACATTACGCAATTTATGCTAATCATATTTATATATATATTATATATTTTCATTGTGTCGGACTTATTGAAATATACAGTAATAATAATAAGTGTATTTTCAGTATCGACCCACGCTGGCGTGGAGACATCACATCTCAGTAATGTCAGACGATTTTAACTATTTATTATTTAACTTCAATCGACAGCTGAGATAAGTTGAAAATTTCACTTTTTATATCAAGAAGCAATAATTGGCTTGGAACAAGATCAGGTCAAAGTTGAATGTGATATGAATATAAAACAATATATAAAACTGTCAACATAATTATGTGTTATTGTACAAAGATGGCCATGTTTGTCCAAATGCACTGTCCAATGGCTTCGATTTGTGTATGCAAATATTAGAATAATCAAATGCTACAATAATAATAACAAATATTACAATAATGATATCAAATAATTATTACAATAATGATATCAAATATTACGATAATGATATAAAAAATAACAAACATTAGAATAATGATTACAAAAATTTGAATAATTCTGTAGACAATGTTTCTTTAAAATCGACTTGTTCATTGTATAACAATGTTCACTACCTTCCAGATCAGCTGCAGTGATCATTATATTACAGCGTTCACATTACTTGTAGGTAAAAACTAGACATTGAATGTTTAAGACAAGTGCATCATCATTTGCAAAGTTTGAAACGTTTCATTCTTTAAGACAAGTGAGTCATCGTTTGCAAAGTGAAACATTTCATTCTTTAAGACAAGTGAGTCATCGTTTGCAAAGTTTGAAGCATTTCATTCTTTAAGACAAGTGAGTCATCGTTTGCAAAGTGAAACATTTCATTCTTTAAGACAAGTGAGTCATCGTTT